>OW052184.1:108870100-108981476 GCA_932526625.1 Rhingia campestris | reverse complement strand
GCCTACATGCGAGTTTCTAGGTTGTATATTGTTTTGTATCACTCTCTGTGTATCCGAAGGATTGAAGGGATTTTCATCCTTGTATAGTTAGTTTGTCGTTCATTCACTTGGATTAGTTTAATGTAGCCTCGAGGTTATCATCGTCGTCATCATCATCGTTATCATCATCATTCCCATCGATTCCATATGTGTATGTGGGTAGATGCTTCGGCTGGCACTCGGGCTGTCTTTAAAAGACGATTCTCGTGCAGGTAAAATTTAAGTCTCGGCTTTCTTGGGGTTTTCAATTTCTTGTGTCCTTGGTTGGAGATTTCTTCGATTTTTCTCCAGCTATATGCCTACAAGGGAGAACCGATTTGTTTTTTGAGGTTTAGAGTAATTTCCGAACATCCGATTATGATGGTGGAAATGCAAATTGGTTTTTGATCATTTTAAAGGATGTCAGAGATGCGGGTGTAGGTAATTTGTATATCCAATAATTTTGGGATGGAATTCATTCATTCAAATGCAAGAGGGTATTATGTAACTTTATTGGGGTTGTATGTTATTGAGGAGAGTATTGTTGGAGAAATGTGTTAATAGGACAACTGATATAGGTACCCGTAAAGCAGTCCATATAGGGATCTTAATACCCCTTGAGAGCCATATGTGATTGATTTGACTCGACCTTGACCTTTTACTACAAGGTGGCGCAAAAGTTGTCACCCGTCGCAAAAGTTGTCACCCGATGTTTTTTGGCCGCCATTTTTTAAAGTGTTTTGCAAAAAAATCGAAAGTATTATTATTGGTGGCGCATAAGACATGAATCATGGAATAATTTTTTCTACTTTTTTTGCTGAAGAATTAAAATATTTGCAACCAAAAAACATCGGGTGACAGCTTTTGCGACGGGTGACAACTTTTGCGCCACCTTGTAGTTTTAAGACTGCTGTCACAAGAGAGTTCAATGACCTTTTCTTCCTCTGGTGATGTGAATTCTGGTGGAGGTTGTGCATGAAATGGATCTTGGATCAACTCAAACTTTTTGACATCATCTGCAAAGTACAAGGTGGCGCAAAAATAACCTTCCGATGTATTTTCTGATAGGAGGATTACTTTTGCGCCACCTTGTACCTAACATTCTTTATTAAGCATTTAAAAAAAAAATTATGAATAAGGTTAAGATACATTTTAAGCATTGCATAATTGTTTACACTTCTCAGAAAGGGCCATTAATATATTTGAGTCAGCTTTCAGTTGTTAAAAATCACTATTGTTTCAACATCATATTATACAAGGTGGCGCAAAAATAACCTTCCGATGTATTTTCTGATAGGAGGATTACTTTTGCGCCACCTTGTATTTTGAAAACCATTCGATGAGTTTCGATAGGTGTTCTGCGAAAAGGCCACCAGGTCTTGTGAGACAACCAATTCATTAGATTCCGCATATTTAAACAATTGCGGAAAGCAATCTTGACCGCCACCTTCATTCATCTTTTTTATCCACAACTGTAATTTTTTTCTAAACGAAAGAAATCTTCTACAATAGTTTCAGAATGTGCATTTTGTTGCCTTGCAAAAGATAAATTCAATTTTTTAAGATTCTCAAATATATCGCACAAATATGCTAGTTTAAGCAAAAAAAATGCAGAATCATTAGTAATATTAATATAAATATTTCGTCTATAGACAATTTTAACCCACGCCCAATTTTTGGGGGCGTTTTCTTACAAAAACCGTTTGTATACCCTACCCCATAGTATATGCAGGAGAAAAACGATGTTTTTTGTCAAACAACAAAAGATTCTGATAAACTGTTTGAACAAAATGTTGTGATAATGTCATTTTCTATATTTTAGGCCCCTAAAGCCCACTTTTTGGAGATATTAATTTTAAGGATGGGATGGGATAGGGTATTCAACGATCCGCACAGCGGCTTGTAGCCTTCTCATATGTTTTTAAATTGATTCAAAAAGTGACCAAAAAACTTCTGCACGTCAAATCAACCATTGTTATGCACATTATTGGTGTTCCAACAAAAACAACATGAATATTTAGTCTGGCCCTCCTCTCTTCCCATCTCATAACAAAAGCTTATTTCAACTAATCTGTTCTTGTTGACCTAAAATTGTAGGTACTGTCACTGGTGCAAATTGCACCCCCCCTCACACTTGTGTATATCTTGTGTAGGCAAAGGGCCTTGTTCCAATAAGACTATCACATCAAAAAGTTGTATTTTTGTTTGCTTGTGAACTCAAGTCTCCAAATGCTACCAACTGCAAAAAAAACTACTAAATCTGGTCAGACTGATCTTTATTCTGAATTAAGCATTGAATTTGCCTTAAGTATTCCCTCAAATAAATCGATCTTCTATGTTACACCCTCCATCCCACCCACTACTCAAATCCTAGCCTATATCGAACCTCATCTACAACAATTCCACATCGCTGCCTCCATCCTGCAATAAATCTAATCACTTCCAATCATCGGCTTACACAAAAAAGCACATCAAATTTATCTCATTATTGTACGCATATTGTAGCATGTAATATGTTTCTCATCCTTTCCCCCCCAGCCAAAAAAAAAAAAAATATTACGCTCAGCATGAATCCCCCAGTCGCAGCATCCTTCAATTTATTTTAATTCGTTGGCTATATGCCAACGCAACAATTGCACTGTACATGGATCTCTTGTACACAGAGGGCCATCACAGAGTTGGTAAGCAAAGGCAGGTCTTTGGCATTTTATCTGTGTATAGCTCCTTTAATAAAAGAATATGCCAAACGGAAATGCCTTAACAAAAAAAAAATATGTAGGTACCCATAGCAATAATAGGCAGCATAAAATATTGAAGAGGTTATTACCAACAATGGCCGCAAGGAATGAGTGTATCGTTTAGGAGGTTCACCAAAATGGTTTAAGGTGGTTAAGAGCAGCAGACGTGGGGGATAATTGGGAGATCTGTTAGAAGATGATTATAAGAAAAACGTTTTAAGCTGTCCCCAGTTTCAGGTAGATTGGTTACCAAATTAAATGAGCTCAACAAATTTGATATTCATGGTTAATTTTAAAGCGACGGTATGATTCCGTAATGTAAAAGTAAAAAAATTCAAAAGCGTATACGTTCCAATTTCAGTCTTTGAAAAAGACCGCAAAATGAACACAAAAGGTGCAATGGTTAATTTTTTTTTAAATGAGTTTAGATAAGTCTTGTTGGGGTGTTGATGCTTTAAGCAAGTCTCAACCCTCATATAGGCAAGTATATATCTACATAACTATGATGGTCTCAATGCCGATAGGGTTGCAAAAGTCGATACAATTGTACTGTTTTTTTTTTTTTCGTGGGTTGGTGGAAATCTTCATAGACACTATGAGCACGTGCCCAAAGTAGTGTGCGATTTTTAGTCACTAAAACTACCACCCATTTTGTATTTCTATTGCAACTAAGTATTCGACTTATCCAGCAATTTTTGTATCACGAGTATATAATATGTTTGGCAGGTAACTTTCCTTTGAGAGTTCCTGCTCTTTCCGCAATTTATAGCGCGGTTTGTTATTATCAGGCCAAATCTAAGGGTTTAGCTCTTTGAAGACGCCGCAATATATTTGTTTCGTTAAGAATTTGGAGGACTGTTGTGTTAACGTGTCCCAATAAACGTTTTTTATGTTTTCGTGCAAATTTTTTTGTTTCATCTTTAACCGCGGGAATACCCAGATCTCTGCGTAGATCTTCATTCCTTACGTACCACGGCGCATTGACGAATGATCTTAACATTTTGTTTTCAAAAATTTGTGAAATGTTTAGATTCGTTTCACTGGTGCAACCCCATAGTTGTACACCATATGTCCAAACCGGTTTCAGCACTTGATTGTATAATAGCAGCTTGTTATCAAGGTTAAGCTTCGAATATTTTCCGAGCAACCAGTACAGTTCTCTGTATTAAGTCTTAATTTCTTCGCATTTCTTTTTTACATGCGACTTCCATTTTAATTTTGCATCGAGTGTCATACCGAGATATTTCGCTTCATTTGCAAACGGGACTGGAACCGTATTTAGAAATACAGGCAAATTGTTTGTCCGGTTATACGAAAAATCTACATAATATCGATTTGCTCTTGTAATGACCGATACCTATAAGATCAGTAGATAATAGAGAGCTGCATGAATGCACTCAAATATTTCGTCACTCAGTATACTCATGAATTATACCCGAACATTCATGTACAATATACAATGAATAGTGAGTACATCATATATTGAGTGAGGAGTGTATGAATGTTTTGAACATTCAAAGCTAAATGAATGAATGTGAGTGAATGTGGCGATCGGATTGAATGAATGAGTTTTCAAGAGAGGACATGGTAAAGCAAACAACAATTTCGTGTTCTCAATGTGTTCGTTTGTTGCAATAGCAAAATAATTTATTTGCATTTGATTTACGTGAATTTGACGCCGTGAAAACAGCGTATTGATTTTAAGAAAGTGTGTTATAGAGAAAAAAAAAAGTTTTCTTAAAATTTTATTATATAAAAATATGTATTCCCGATGTTCCTTCGAGTATTGTATAAGTTATTAAATATATCATATCTCCAGCAACACATTACCTACTTAATTGTTTACGAGAATACGCTAAATCTGTTTATTTACACTAAGCTCCCTGAATATATAAACAAACGCGTTCTTCGTTGCATTCCAATTCATTTCACTCATATTTACATTCATTCAATTCGTTTCGTTTTCGTTTGAATATTATGAATGTCTCACTCATGCCAACATTCACATTCATTCAATTCATTATCGAGAATGGCGCAAGCTAACTCATTCGTTTTCGCCGTGAATCACTCAAAAG
Organism: Rhingia campestris; assembly: GCA_932526625.1. Lineage (NCBI taxonomy): Eukaryota > Metazoa > Arthropoda > Insecta > Diptera > Syrphidae > Rhingia > Rhingia campestris. Next base: position 108,976,645 of record OW052184.1, on the reverse strand, counting down.
CCGTTTTGAGTGCATTCATGCAGCTCTCTAGTAGATAACAAGAAACAATAAGATCACTTTTGGAAGAACTCTTTATTAGCACGTCCGTTACCAACGACCACTTGTTGACCACTGTCCTGCCCGCTAAGTATACGAGAGAGAATAACCAGTGAGGGAGACAGCGAGAGTGTGCACGTCTGTGCAAGCTCAGAGATGGTCATCGCTGACGGGTCGCCACATCCCTCCTATATTTTTCAGCTTCAGCTTCAATGGAGTTTCTGTCGGGGTAGTGTATTCAATATTCTCATTAGGTTTATCAAGCGAAGGGTCAGGAATGTCGTTAGATGTTGTAGGCTCCGTTGCAGTTTGAGAAGTTAATGGAATCTTCTTCACATGGCTTAGATTTCGTCTGAACGTCCTTCCATCATCCCCTCGTACGATAACTTCACCCCGGCTTTGTTCAGTCACCTTGAATTCTGTTGAATCGAAGGTTGGTGTTAATTTATTTTGGCGAACCATATTACGCAGTAAAACTTTATCGCCAACGCTAATTTATTTGGGTATTTATTTGGGTAATAACCCTCAAATATGAGGCTTTCGTCGCACTTGCAATATGCATGTTCCTCTTAAAGCATTACATCGCTTTAGAAATGTGACCATTTGACTGTGTAATTTCTTGAGATTACACGATTACAGAACTATATCTTCAATTGATTAATTGCTTGGCAAGCTGTGGGGCAAGTAGCACAATCTTATTGAAATATGTGGTTTCACTGCTGGCCAGTCATTCCAATACAGGCCGAAAAATAGTCTTCCAATATGGCAAGATTTTCATCGATGAAATAAATGCGGTCCAAACGCACTTTTGGCATTAAACCATATTAAATGGTCACTATTTGTGGATGCAATGCCGTCTTCTGAAAAAGTCACTTAAACCACATGTGGACATTAAGTCAAAAGTGAAAAAAATCATCTTCAGCGAAGAATCTGTAAATAAATGTTCGAAGATTGAGGATATTTTTCAAACTTTTGCAGAGCCCAATCGGAGATTCTCAAGAAGGTCCAGTTCTAGATTTAATTTGGTCTAGTATGGGGTGTAGTGAATAATTTTTTGGCATAATTCGCCATAATGTGGACTCAGAGATTCCCAATGACAATAAAGGGGGTGGAATAGACTGGTGCGTTGTCTTACTTGACCAAGAACATTTTTTAATGTATTCGTTGACTCGAATTGGTTTACTATAGCACGCATAGCCAGTATGGTCAGATGTTTATTAAAACCGCTAAATAGGGCAATGCTTTGTAAGTTGCCACCGCCGATTCAGAATTTTGTTAGTATTTCGGAAACGTAGCGCGTTATTCAACTTCATCGTGATTAAATGCAATCTTTGACTGACGTTTTGAAGTTGAAAGATCAAAACAATTTTAAAGGTCATGGTTTGTATAGCATAATTGTTTTTTTTTACCGTGGGCTGGTGGAAATCTTCATAGACACGATGAGCACGTGCCCAAAGTAGTGTGAGATTTTTACTCACTAAAACCACCACCCATTTTGTATTTCTATTGCAACTAAGTATTCGACTTATCCAGCAATTTTTTTATCAGAGTATATAATATGTTTGGCAGGTAACTTTCCTTTGAGAGTTCCTGCTCTTTCCGCAATTTGTAGCGCGGTTTGTTATTATCAGGCCAAATCTAAGGGTTTAGCTCTTTGAAGACGCCGCAATATATTTGTTTCGTTAAGAATTTGGAGGACGTTTTTTATGTTTTCGTGCAAAATTTTTTGTTTCATCTTTAACCGCGGGAATACCCAGATCTCTGCTTAGATCTTCATTCCTTACGTACCACGGCGCATTGACGAATGATCTTAACATTTTGTTTTCAAAAGTTTGTAAAATGTTTAGATTCCTTTCACTGGTGCAACCCCATAGTTGTATAACATATGTCCAAACCGGTTTAAGCAGTTGATTGTATAATAGCAGCTTGTTATCAAGGTTAAGCTTCGAATATTTTCCGAGCAACCAGTACAGTTCTATGTATTAAGTCTTAAGTTCTTCGCATTTCTTTTTTACATGCGACTTCCATTTTAATTGTGCATCGAGTGTCATACCGAGATATTTCGCTTCATTTGCAAACGGGACTCGAACCGTATTTAGAAATACAGGCAAATTGTTTGTCCGGTTATACGAAAAATCTACATAATATCGATTTGCTCTTGTAATGACCGATACCTATAAGATCTGTAGATAACAAGAAACAACAAGATCACTTTTGGAAGAACTCTTTATTAGCACGATATATGTTGCAGGATGCTGGCTGCTGTATTGCTCTAATGGTTGGCATTAGATTGGAGAATAAGGCGGCTACTACACCCGGTTTAACATTGATGATCTTGTTGAGCTTTACAGCAGAGAAGGAGGAAAGAACCTTCGGCTTTAGAGATGATATAGAGAAGCTCCACTCCAGGGACGATAATCTGAATCGTCTAAGACTGAAGCAAGATTGAAGAGAAACTTCTTTTAGGACGGTGTGAATTGGATTTTATGAAACGATAAATTGAAACGAAAAATAGAATTAAAAAAAGATTGGTTCTCTTTGTTTAGTAGTTTATCGCATTCCACGCTATATGGGTATTTCTCACTGTACTATTCATGCCAACATTATGCTATCCCTTGTATTTTTTTGTCTAATACCTTAGATGGCCTTACGTGTGAATACCAACCAGTCAAGTCTCCATGGGATATATCAACGTTGGTATTCTGATCGCTATTGAACCCAACCATTTTCCAATTATTAAGTTACTCTTTCAACAAATTATTGGGGCCTGCTTCAAGCTTTAACCTTATAGTTGAATTTTTGTGATATGTTTCGAGCTGTCCCATGATCGAAGGACTGTTGAACCTTCGTAACGATTTGAGAGCACCTCCAAATAAGGCATTCTGATACATGCTCGTTTGTTAATCAGTTTGTTTGGGTTGCTGCTCTGCTCAGTTCACATTATATTGCCCACTCGTTATGACTTTTCAGTGCACCTTCAAGCAGCGAATAAATGATGATGATAGATCGATCAATTCCAAAATTCACCAGTAGCTACTTTAATTCCAATACCTACATCCACATATCCTGCCTTCTTGTTCGAAAATCTGTCCAAAACCACTTATTCCCAGCACACTAGGCACTATACATCAACAGTTCACCATCAATGGATAATTGAATCAAATTACCCAAACCCCCCACTTCTGGAATAGAGAGACTGATGTCATGTACGGATGTCGTATACATCCAACCATGATGCAGCAGGGGTATGAATGACGTCAACTCATAGATGTCGATAGATGATGAGATGAGATGAGATGAGATGAGATTCTCGGTTTCGGTTTCACCAAACCAGAGGGCGAATTTCGATGCGATAGCCATCGCAGCAGCACCACCATCACCAGCAATTTGCTGTAGTCCTTGCTTTGGAGGTTGTACTGGGGCACTGCACATCAACCACAATCGAAACCATCGAGACAAAAACGGCCTGGTGTGGTATAATAACACTCGATGCGACACCCAGGGGACAATTATAATCGTTCTTGTCGATAAGTATCTGATCGAAATGAGGTAGAATTTTTGTCGATGATTTCACCGTGTCTACACGTTTGTGAATCACGCCTGACACGATGTCTGCTCTGTCTCTCTGTTGGGGGTCCTCAATGCAAACCGAATTTCATAATAATCAAGCGATTGTTGGCAGCAGCACCGGCAGACAGCCAGCTCCCCAGCCACACAAGGAGTGGTTTTTCTGCTGAATATTGTCATCAACTACACCTCACATTCATCTCCCCCCCCCCCCATTTCACCATCCTGCTGTTCATAGTGATAGCATACATGACAATAAAAATAATAATAATGTGCAATTACACAGTCCCTGTAACCGCACAGGATATGCGCGCATAGTTCGCACTCATTCGTACGTAGCCAACCTCGTACGAGTGCATAAATTGTCGCCAGGACATTATGCGAAAATTAACAGAAATAAGCAAAATACAAAATGAGGACAATGTGGGAAAAAAAGGAGCCGCCACCAAGCGAAAGAATGCGTTTCCCAGACCATTTCATTAGTCCCAGTTATGCTTTTACGAGTAAAGTTGCTGAAGGATGTGCGCGCCTCATTTGGTCGGGGGTGTGGGCGAAAGAAAAACCATCCAACCGAGCAACGCCTCACAGTTCAGGCATATATGGGAGAACTGTTTGGCTTTTTTGGATAGTTTTCATTTACAGTAAGTGCACTTTACATTGTACACACATACATATACGAGAGTATAAGTATTATGAAAATGGTCCTGGATTTTACTCGAGTGGAACTTATTTCTGAGCCTACCCATAGAGACGCAACCACACTTCAACTCGGCAGGGGGTACAAATGATAACCAAGGACTTTCTCGGCACAGAGTGATATGTCAAATGGCGGTTGTAACCAGTGGGGAATAGGGATGTAGTTTTATGTTTAGAAAACATTTTTTTTTTGTTTTTTCCTCCTCGGGGTATCCCAAAGGATAACAGTTTTTATAGGACGAACATCCTTGCGTATAGTTTTGGTGGGCGGTTGTTTTTCTTTTATTAGGTATTTAAAAGTATAATTTGAGAGTGGTTAGGCTAATGGGAATGATGTTACGAGAATAGGCCGGTTTTATCCTTGTTGTTGTGCTAATGCGAGGTATTTTCGTTCCTTTGCGATGGAAGTTGCCAAGTTAATTGTCCGCAGAGAGATAGGACCCGAAATGAGAAGTTAATCGTGTGGAAAATTAACACACAAGCATGTAAGTGATTAATTTTACGAGGATGATAGACATTTTGCTAGTTTATGACACATGTATTCCGTTATACGGGATGAGGGTAATGTTCCGCATATGAGACATTTACATTAACTAACGGTTTATGTGATAGTTGTATCACATTCTGATGGACGGTTGTGTGGAGGTTTATTGCAATGGCTTTGGAGGGTAATGGTTGGTATTTTTGAAGAAATGTGTCTCATCATTTCGTGGAGGGAAGCTTCTATGATAAGCCCGTCTAACTTTAATTTTAGGGGGTCGTTTACAGAGAGAAGACGCACCTATTACATTGTGGTATGACGCTAAAGGACGGAAAGATATAAAGTTTTGCGTTTAAAATGTTTAATTGCCCATTTGGGGTGTTGTTTAGAAAATTCATAAAACGCTACCCAAAATATTGTTATATATGCCCTTAAGCTTACAAATTTAAGGGCATAAAGTATATGACTTCCGCTGTTATCAAAGTTCTAAGGAAAATAAGTGGAACTGCGACATTTTAAGCAGAGTAAGACATCGGTTTTTGCACTGCTCCACCTCATGCGAAAGCAATACAGAGATCCTAGAGTATAAAACGGTCATGCGAAGCTTCTCAAACTTTCTGTTCACAATCGGGCGTTAAACAGGAGGTCAAATTTATTGTAGCAAATATTTAACTTGGCACACAAAAAGGAATAGAGAAGTAAGAACCTGTATGTACCATCAATCTTCTTCTTCTTAAGTGGCGCTACAGTCCGGGATGAACTTGGGCCTCAACCAACATGCCTCTCCAATTAGCCCGGTCCTTAGCTAACTACCTCCAGTTGCGCACTCCAAGTTGGTTGAGGTCGGTTTCTCGCCACTTAAGGTGAGGTCTTCCTCTACTGCGTCCGACGTCTGGCTGGGAATCGAAGACTGCGAGCCGGAGTATTGGTGTCCATTCTTTCTACATGTCCTAGCCATCTTAAACGTCCAATGCGGAGTTTTTTGACTAGGGGTATTTCGCTGTACAGCTCGTATAGTTCGTGGTTTAATCTTCGTCTCCATAGCCCGTCAACGCAAACGGGACCGCCGTAGAGCAGGACTGGGATGTCAATGGTGACGTTCTGTCCAATTCGTCGATGTTGTGTGTCCTTTCGTGTTGACAGCATATACTTCGTCTTAACCTCATTTACTGCTAAACCCATTTTTGCCGCTTCCTTCTCTATGCTAGCAAACGTGGCTATGACACCACGTTGAGTCCTACCAATGATGTCAATACCGTCGGCGTATGCGTAGTTGCACCGATTTTTGGAGAATTGTGTCTCTGGTGTTGGCTCGGGAGTTTTGCACAATCCCCTCAAGAATCAAATTGAAAAAGTCACATGACAGCGCATCGCCTTGCCTAAATCCTTTTTTGGTATCGAATGTGTCGGTGAGGTCGTTTCCGACCCTGATGGTGCAGCGAAAATTCTCCATCGTCATCCCACACAAACGGACGAGTTTGGCCGGTATAACAAAACTAGACATGGCTCTGTATAGTTCGTCTCTATAAATGCTGTATTATGCGGCTTTGAAATCGATAAATAGGTGGTGGGTATCGATTTGGACTTCTTGGGTTTTTTCCAGGATCTGCCGAAGTGTGAAAATTTAATCGATTGTGGACTTTCCTGGCCTAAAACCACACTGATAAGGGCCGATCAGGTTGTTGGTAAACGGTTTCTGGTGTTCACATATTACGGCAGATAGGATCTTGTAGGCGATGTACCATCAATGCCAGATATATTTAAAGCCTTTTGTACTTCGTTTGAGAAAGCCTAAATTTTGGCTTTGCTTACTTCATTAACGGCGAAGCTTTACCTCAATCATCATGTCCCTTTAGTTGACCTGGAATCGGACTCTATTTATGTACACCCAGTTTGGCGATGTCAATTTTAACATGTAAGCGTATCGAAGGTGAGGTCTTCCTCTACTGCGTCAACCATCTGCTTAAAAGTCAAAGTTTCTACGGACGCATTCCTGTTCATTTGTCCTTTATATATTTCGGAGCCTCATTAGATGCCCAATTCTTAGTCTTCTTGATATATCTTTGAAATTCTCGTTAAATCTTCATCTTCATTTTTGGACTCCACTCCGTTAAACGCTAGCAATCGACGGTGTATCTAAGTAGTTGTAGATGCCACTCAGGATAATGTTTTCGACCTTACTTGCTTACTTAAGTGGCGCTACAGTACGAAATGAATATGGGCCACAACCAACATCCATCCCCGGTTTCTTATTGTCCGTAGAACTTAAGTCTTGCTATTCCTCTACTATGTCCGACGTTTGAATGGGAATCCAAGGCTCTGCGAACGACAGTATTAATCTCCATTCACTATCTATATGCCCTAGTCATCCTAAACATTGAATGTGGAGTTAATTTTGGCAAGATATTTGTCACTGTACAGCTTTTAAAGTCTCCATACCCCATCTACACAAACGGGACCAAAGAAGGAAAATAAGTGGAACTGCGACATTTTAAGCAGAGTAAGACATCGGTTTTTGCACTGCTCCACCTCATGCGAAAGCAATACAGAGATCCTAGAGTATAAAACGGTCATGCGAAGCTTCTCAAACTTTCTGTTCACAATCGGGCGTTAAACAGGAGGTCAAATTTATTGTAGCAAATATTTAACTTGGCACACAAAAAGGAATAGAGAAGTAAGAACCTGTATGTACCATCAATCTTCTTCTTCTTAAGTGGCGCTACAGTCCGGGATGAACTTGGGCCTCAACCAACATGCCTCTCCAATTAGCCCGGTCCTTAGCTAACTACCTCCAGTTGCGCACTCCAAGTTGGTTGAGGTCGGTTTCTCGCCACTTAAGGTGAGGTCTTCCTCTACTGCGTCCGACGTCTGGCTGGGAATCGAAGACTGCGAGCCGGAGTATTGGTGTCCATTCTTTCTACATGTCCTAGCCATCTTAAACGTCCAATGCGGAGTTTTTTGACTAGGGGTATTTCGCTGTACAGCTCGTATAGTTCGTGGTTTAATCTTCGTCTCCATAGCCCGTCAACGCAAACGGGACCGCCGTAGAGCAGGACTGGGATGTCAATGGTGACGTTCTGTCCAATTCGTCGATGTTGTGTGTCCTTTCGTGTTGACAGCATATACTTCGTCTTAACCTCATTTACTGCTAAACCCATTTTTGCCGCTTCCTTCTCTATGCTAGCAAACGTGGCTATGACACCACGTTGAGTCCTACCAATGATGTCAATACCGTCGGCGTATGCGTAGTTGCACCGATTTTTGGAGAATTGTGTCTCTGGTGTTGGCTCGGGAGTTTTGCACAATCCCCTCAAGAATCAAATTGAAAAAGTCACATGACAGCGCATCGCCTTGCCTAAATCCTTTTTTGGTATCGAATGTGTCGGTGAGGTCGTTTCCGACCCTGATGGTGCAGCGAAAATTCTCCATCGTCATCCCACACAAACGGACGAGTTTGGCCGGTATAACAAAACTAGACATGGCTCTGTATAGTTCGTCTCTATAAATGCTGTATTATGCGGCTTTGAAATCGATAAATAGGTGGTGGGTATCGATTTGGACTTCTTGGGTTTTTTCCAGGATCTGCCGAAGTGTGAAAATTTAATCGATTGTGGACTTTCCTGGCCTAAAACCACACTGATAAGGGCCGATCAGGTTGTTGGTAAACGGTTTCTGGTGTTCACATATTACGGCAGATAGGATCTTGTAGGCGATGTACCATCAATGCCAGATATATTTAAAGCCTTTTGTACTTCGTTTGAGAAAGCCTAAATTTTGGCTTTGCTTACTTCATTAACGGCGAAGCTTTACCTCAATCATCATGTCCCTTTAGTTGACCTGGAATCGGACTCTATTTATGTACACCCAGTTTGGCGATGTCAATTTTAACATGTAAGCGTATCGAAGGTGAGGTCTTCCTCTACTGCGTCAACCATCTGCTTAAAAGTCAAAGTTTCTACGGACGCATTCCTGTTCATTTGTCCTTTATATATTTCGGAGCCTCATTAGATGCCCAATTCTTAGTCTTCTTGATATATCTTTGAAATTCTCGTTAAATCTTCATCTTCATTTTTGGACTCCACTCCGTTAAACGCTAGCAATCGACGGTGTATCTAAGTAGTTGTAGATGCCACTCAGGATAATGTTTTCGACCTTACTTGCTTACTTAAGTGGCGCTACAGTACGAAATGAATATGGGCCACAACCAACATCCATCCCCGGTTTCTTATTGTCCGTAGAACTTAAGTCTTGCTATTCCTCTACTATGTCCGACGTTTGAATGGGAATCCAAGGCTCTGCGAACGACAGTATTAATCTCCATTCACTATCTATATGCCCTAGTCATCCTAAACATTGAATGTGGAGTTAATTTTGGCAAGATATTTGTCACTGTACAGCTTTTAAAGTCTCCATACCCCATCTACACAAACGGGACCAAAGATTTTCCAAAGGATTTTTCGCTCCAAACGTCGTTTCTTCATCCGCTTTTAATACTTTCCATGTTTCGGCTTCATAGAGCAGCACTGGAACATATATTCAGGATCTCCTTATATGTTCGACTGGGAGACCATTTGCTAAAATGTCTCTTATACCGAATAAACACTGCATGACGATAGTAAGTCTTTGTTAGATTTCTGATACGATGTCCAGAGTTAATAGCAGAGCTGAGCTAGAAAAGGTCCTGAATTGCCTCAAAGTTATATCTATCAATGGCGATGTTGTGTGTCCTTTCGTATTCCTTGTTCTTATTCTCATTTACTGCTAAACACATTTTTTTCCGCTTCCTTCTATATACTTCCAAACGTGGCTATGACATCACGCTGAATCCGACCAATGATTATCGTCTGCTTATGCTTGTAGTTGGACCGATTATATGGAAGATTGTGCCTCTGGTGTTGGCTCGGGAGTTTTGTACAATCCACTCAAGAATGGTGTCAAAGAATTCGTGCGTTGCCTTGCCTAAATCAAATTTTTGATCAATTGTTTCGCTGAAATCGTTGCCGATCCTGATGGAGCATCGAGAATTTGTCATCTTCATCCTGCACAGACGGACGAGTTTGGGAGGTATACCAAAACACGACCACAAACATGGCTCTGTATAGTTCTTCTATATGAATGCTGTCGTATGCGGCATTTGAGTCGATGAAAAGGTGGTGGGTATTGATTTGGGCTCCTTGGTTTTTCTCCACTATTTGTCGAAAAGTGAAGTTTTGATCGGTTGTGGACATCGGTGGCTTCAAAATACACTGATAAGGGCCTATCAGGTTGTTGGGAAACAACAGCGTTCACATATTACGGCAGATAAGATCTTTTTGGCGTTGATGTTTAGGAGACTTATGCCTCTGTAGTTGGCGCAATTTAGAGTTTCTAACTTTTTTGTGAATCGGGCAAACGATGCTGAGGTTCCCTTCTACAAGCATACGTTCATCCGACCAAATTTAGCTTATGAGTTGGTGGATGTTACTTCTACCAAAGGCTGTCATTTCCGGCAAATTTGTTAAGCTTGAGTCTAGATATTGCTATCCTCACTTCACTTAGGTCGGGTGGTTGGTAGTTTTCGCTGTCGTCCCCAATATTAAATGTTTCGTTCTGTCTGAGAGCTGAATGTTGTTCGTCATCGCCGTTTAACAGTCTGCAAAAGTAGTTCTTTCATATCATCATCTCTGTGTTTCAACTACGATATTTCTATGTTAATCTCAAAAGAATTCTATTCGAGTCTTGTAACCCTGGCTTTGACTTTAAACACTTTGGTAAAACTTCCGAACATATTTTCTGGTGTGACACCTCTCTATATCCTCTATAGCGGGCTTTTCATGCTCTTTTTGCTTCTTTCTGAGAAGCTGATGTTCTTCCTGAATTCTACCTGTAGAGCTGCGAGCTTCTGTAGGTATTCTTCGTTAAACCACAGTTTTCCTTTTGGCGGACGGAAGGTCTACCAGTTGCGACCGATCTTATGGCTTGTTGACATCTACACGATATTGTTCTTTGACATAAGGTGCAGGTGGTATGGTGTTAATCAGGAGGTTACGGGATACGGGTTTTGTGAAGGACTTGGCAGTCTTTCGACATAAAATTTGTTCACAGTATTTCTGATTTATTTCGGCGTAGTGGATATCGGCATTTTTACCTTGCTGCAACAAGGTAGTGGCCCGAGTCTATATTAACTTCTTAGATGACTGCCTCTTATTTATATCGAGTCTTAACCGATTGCCGAAAGTAGGTCAGCTGAATTGACATCGTCCCAAGCTGTTTCTGTCAACTTTTCTTCGAAAATTGCAACGCTAAGAGCACCAGGAGAACTATAGATTTTGTTGTAATCATCTTTGTTAAACAGTTTGTTGAGCCTAACTGTATGATTTGTTTTGAGAATATATATACTTATGCGTTTGACATGTACTCTTTTTTATCCTTGATAGCTCCTGTTTTTTTTAATAAAATGAGCATATTCCTCCCGTCAATTTTATCTTAAGAGTTCCTCAACTGATTTCTCAGCCGCGTTGCCATGTATTTTCCTATTCCTGTATTCGTGGATCTCAAGGCATTCTTTTTTTTAATCCTGATGTGGCACTCCTGTGAATTCTCGAATAAAAAAAAATTGTTTTCGTCTCGTATATTTTGTCCCAAGAGTTCGCCAACAGATTTTTCAGGGGCTCCTTGTTTGACTTATTCTCGATCTCTATGCATTCAGTTACATCATTGCCATGTTCTTTCCCATTTCTGTCTTCGTAAATCTCAAGGCATTTTTCTTTTAAATCCTGATGTAGCACTCCTGTGAATTCTCGAAAAAAAGTTGGTTGTCCTCTCATCCTTTTTGTCCCAAGAGTTCGCCAACAGATTTCTTAGCGGCCCCTATATTTACCTAAAGCGTTGTCTTATATGACTTATTCTTGATCTCTAGGCATTTTAAGTCGATCCTTGTTTTTTTTGTGAACAAAAGGAGCGCACAACATGAGCTTTGTGCGTGTCGTAGTAGTGTTCGCCAATTGATGCAGTACAAGGGTACCGTCAAAAGGTCGTTCTGTAAGTGTCTTGCCTGGATGTTGTTCTTCATTATGGTGAAGACATCAATGTTTACTTGGAAATTTTAAAATCTAGAGGTTATACAAAAATTATCCAAAATGTATGTCACCGGTAAAACCAGTTTTTAAATATGCTTTATCGGACCTAAAAGAATCTTACGTACTCAAGTCAGCCAAAGATAGATCCAAAGATTTTCTACTAAAATGCTTTGCAGTCATTCAGCGTAGCATATCAAATTTAAGACAGGACCTCAAACCGTCACTTTAACTATTTTCAAAAAAAAATCTTAAAAAGTCTGTGGAATTCCATGACGCTGCTCTTCACACCCAACCATCAGCATCACTTCGCATAAATTTCGTTTGCTTTAATTAAAAATCGAAACCGATTAAGTTAAATCGGCCTCTTTATGTTCACCACTAAAAAGGACGAGCAGGAAATAGCAAACAAAAAAAAATTCTTCACAAGAACGCCATTAAAAACTGCAAACGAATAAATCATTGGTTGATTGCGTTCTAAGGCTCTTGCTTGACCCCCTTTTCTCAGCCTCTACTTATATTCTTTTGTTTTCTAGAGTTTCTTTTGTTTTTCCATTCATTCTTTTATTTTCAATCCACTGCTCATCATCCTTTTACCCTCAATCCAAAGACATTACGGTTGAGGTTGAAGAGCTCGCAGAGTTCGGTATTTTTTTTTACTTCTTCTGGTCTAACCGCTGTTCCGCCAGAGTGGCAACTTTGGCTCATTTCCAAATCACTGGCAAATAGCAAATCGAAACCGAAAAACGATCGTCCTTTTTCCCTTGCAAACAGAGTCGTCGAAAAACAGGAAGAGAAGGCGCGCAACGGTTTCAACGGGTGAACTCTCGGTGTCAGCCATCGACTGAAATAACAAATTGACGAACGAACAGTTCGAGTAATGGCACATTTCCGGGTGTATATGCGGTGGTGGTATAGTCTTACGCCCACAATCGCAGCTGGGAAGGAAACAATTTCATCACTCCCGCCGAAAGGTGAACAATTGTTATTGTCAAGTGGGATGAAATTTATTAAAATTATATTCAAAGGGGCCGCCGAAAGGTCGAAATATGAAATCGACGAAATTGTTGCAAGTCATTTGGTATGTTGGTGTGCAGGACATTTTATGAGCACAAGTGGTGATGTGAAGTGAGTTTTTCTCAAGGACTTGAAATAACCCACATGGGTTGTAATAGAGACGTTTTTTTTTATTTTCCCAGGAAGAGGAGAATGAAGACGATATAAAACATATTTTACCCTAAGGAAAATTTTAAGAGCGGCATAGTATCTACACAGATACCAATGAAGACTTTCCACACACACACAGACGCACAGTCGGACAGAGAGTGTATTTGCACAGATTTGTGTATCAAATTGCGGCTACTTAATGGACCAGAAAAATAAAGTTTGGCTCGTTCTGTTTCTTTTTAAACTTTCTCCGGCGATTCAGTGTTATCCTGCGGATTTCAGATGAGAGGGCGAGGCGATTGTTTTTTTTTTCACTAGAGACAATCTAGTACAGTGGTGAAATCGTGAAATATAATTGCGAAACGTTTTGCAAATACATTTTGTTGGGTTATCTCTTTGCTTGTATGGGTGGATGTTTTGTTGTTGTTTGGCACTCATGCATTTTTTAGAGGATTTGTGAAAATGAGATTTCCTTTTAGGAGATTGAGAGTGAATTTGGTTTAATTTAGCTAATGGACGATGATGTGTTTCATTGTTTTATGTGAAACAGATGCTTCAGAAAGTTTTATAGAACCTTTTAAAATTTAAATGATGGCCATTTGTGGGAAGAGATTTCAAGGACCTTCAATTTGTATGATGGTCTAAATACTTACATTCAGGGTTGTACTGAGTATCAGTTATACATCCTATTTGGATCGGTACACAAATGCTTTAAAATTAATCCAAGCGTTTAGTCGAGCAAATGAACTAGTAAAATACAACAATTATTTTACTCCTTCATTTGCTCGACTAAGACTAATCAATACATTCGGGGTTATTTGACCTTTTGCATTACATCCATGAAACGTGAAATGGCTCACAAAGTTAGTGCGCTGTTTCCCCTTTTGACACACAGGACAAAATATGAAATGAAATATGATGGAAAAACTGGTGGGGCTGCAGTGCCCTAGTGGTTGGTGCTTTGGACTACTAAGCACGGATTCCTTGGTACAAATCCAGAGAGTAACACTATTAAAGGTGTTTTCACTCTTGCGAAACTATTAAATTAACCATTTGGGTTCGACGTTTGTGGCAAAATTATGACTTCCCATACACAAATTAATGAAGAAGAACCCAGCTGATGCCTATCAACTACGACTCAGCCTCCTTCTGGCGACGGACCGCTGGATGACCAGAAACAATACTATTCGGAGTCAGACTAAGTAGGTAGTCTTATGCTTCGAAGACATCAGTTTTTTTTTTTTTCCGTGGGCTGGTGGAAATCTTCATAGACACGATGAGCACGTGCCCAAAGTAGTGTGAGATTTTTACTCACTAAAACCACCACCCATTTTGTATTTCTATTGCAACTAAGTATTCGACTTATCCAGCAATTTTTGTATCACGAGTATATAATATGTTTGGCAGGTAACTTTCCTGCTTTTCCGCAATTTATAGCGCGGTTTATTATTATCGGGCCAAATCTAAGGGTTTAGTTCTTTGAAGACGCCGCAATATATTTGTTTCGTCAAGAATTTGGAGGACTGTTGTGTTAACGTGTCCTAATAAATGTTTTCGTGCAAAATTTTTGTTTCATCTTTAACCGCGGGAATACCCAGATCTCTGCTTAGATCTTCGTTCCTTACGTACCACGGCGCATTGACGAATGATCTTAACATTTTGTTTTCAAAAGTTTGTAAAATGTTTAGATTCGTTTCACTGGTACAACCCCATAGTTGCATACCATATGTCCAAACCGGTTTTAGCACTTGATTTTATAATAGCAGCTTGTTATCAAGGTTAAGCTTCGAATATTTTCCGAGCAACCAGTACAGTTCTCTGTATTTATTTTTAAGTTCTTCGCATTTCTTTTTTACATGCGACTTCCATTTTAATTTTGCATCGAGTGTCATACCGAGATATTTCGCTTCATTTGCAAACGGGACTCTAACCGTATTAAGAAATACAGGCAAATTGTTTGTGCGTTTATACGAAAAATCTACATGGATCGATATGCTCTCATTAAGTGCAATCCGCCAGGATGTAGTCCATTCATAAACCTCGTTAAGAGCGTTTTGTAATTTGATATTTGTTTCCTCTATTGTTGTACCAACTGCTAGCATGCCTAGCAGTATCGTCAGCAAACGTTGCAACTATTGTATCGTTTGTTTGTGGGATATCACGAGTGAATAGGAGGTACAGGATTGGTCCAAGGACGCTTCCTTGCGGTACACCTGCCATTATTTCTTTGAACTCGGAATATTCGCTTCCAAGTTTCACACGGAAGAGTCTATGCTCAAGATACGACACGAGGATTTTATATAATTGTTTTGGCAGAACTTGACTTAGCTTATAAGTAAGGCCTTTGTGCCACACCTTGTCAAAAGCTTGCGACACGTCAAGAAATACGGCTGAACAAATTTTCTTTTCTTCGAAAGCTTTCTCAATTACATCTGTAATTCGATGTACTTGGTCCACCGTTGAATGTTTACTTCTAAACCCAAATTGATGGTCAGGTAAAAGGCGTTTCTGTTCAATTATCGGGTGTAAGCGACCGAGTAATATCCGTTCAAAAACTTTTGAAATGATTGGAAGAAGTGAAATAGGCCTGTAAGATTTTATTTCATTCGGTGATTTTCCTGGTTTTAGAACCAAATCACTTCCGCGACTTTCCACTGTCTTGGTATGTATTCTAATCTGATTGCTGCGTTTATAATAAAAAGAAGCTTAGTTAATGCTTTCCGAGGCAACATTTTAAGAAGTTCTCCTGTAATCAGGTCATAACCCGGAGCTTTTTTAGGCTTTAGTTTCTGTATTTCCCGTTTAAGCTCGGCAATACTTGCATATCTTTCTATATTATTATCGGTTGTACTCTCGAATATGTTAATGTTTTCATTTTGCGCTGGACCATCAAATGGCTTAAATGTTTTCTCAAGATGTGAGGCAAAAACGTCAGCTTTTTCCTTATCGCTCACATTCCGACGGATACAAAATATGACATTGCAAATAATTCCATGTACGAAATAAAAGTTGGCGTAGTGTTTGCCAGATTAATTGATTAAATAGTCCACTGGATACAAAATGGCCAATCGCTCACTACATCACTTATCTAAATGTCTTCATACATTGAAGTACACTCCTACACTATATCCTTCTCATCCCTTATCCATTATCTAAATCGATATTTAATATTTACTGACTCCAACTCCTGGCTAAAGTTTCTGTTCACACCATTGTAGAAAATAACAATTAAATGCAACTTCCCAACAACTCGAGCCGGGTGTCAAGAAACTTTTCCGCCAACATAGTAACGCCTACGCCACACCATATGTCCTGTATGACTATACACACACACACCTACCATGTTCAAACCTCTACACTCATTATAAAAGTTTTTCTTAGACCAGGGCACACAGACTTCCAACAAAACCGGAAAAACAACATTTATTAACAAACATATTGTGCTTCCCATGGCCGGTAAACAGGAGCACCGGGTACTCAGCATACCTTGCACATGCAAACAGCTCAATAGTTGAAGCCCATTAAAATAGCACCGTAAGCAGGAGGTAAACAAAAGAGTCCTATGAAGGGTATGCCGAGTACCAAGCTCAATGACTTTAAGTAATGGCCAACAGTTAAAAAGAATAATTGGCGTTCCCAATTGATTTGCAACACAGGTAACCAAAACTAATTAATTCCCTTCATGGTCATTAATATCAATCAATGTCCCGTCGGTAGTATTCATCGTCATCCAAAGCCGATGGTGACGAGGACTACTTATGTGTATACAAAGTGAAGGTGGATGGAGAAAAAAAAATATCAAAGAATGTCTCGCCAAAAATAGGGCCCGCCACCCCCGTTGGATGACCGGTGAGTGAGTCACTCTGCAACAAAAGCCTTTTAATGTCAAGAGATGTGGTGAAGGCAGGCATGTTGTAATTTATGGATTTTTTTACATGACAAATAGTTTTATTTACATAAGGTGATAGAATATTTTTTTTCTAACGGTGGTTATATGGTGACATTGATTATAGGGCGATAAACGGAACGTAATGAAGTATGGAATGTCTAAGGACGGTCTTCATACAGATTGTCTTGGATAAAATGTAACATGTTGGGCCAATATTGATCTCAGCCTATCAAGATATCCTATCGAATAATTCCGGAAACGAAAGTCAGTTATAATCGGAACTAAGTTTGCTTATGTGGTATCCGTTGCGGAACAAACTTAATGAAGAAAAACAATCGCGTTCGAAGGATTCCGCAGCAATCCTTCGTCTGACAACTTCGAAAGAAATACAACGCTTCGATGACGAAAATTGTTGAAAATTATGTAGCCGAGTGATCATGTGGGATCAATTTCTTCGGAAGGTCTGTTCGAAATACTGATCGGAACGGAAACTTCGGTAAAGATTTCTCCGGTTACGAACAAATCGGAAATTTTTCTTCCGAACGGATGTCTTCATATGGCTGATAATGAATTGTTATGTGGTATCCCAGAAGTGACGGGCTCAGTGGCGCGATGGTTAGTGCGATGAACTGCAGCGCAGAAGATCTGGATTCGTTTCCCAGCCATAGCAACACCTGAATGATTTTTCACTGGCCCTCCTCTCGTGATGATCTGACAAATCATCCGAGTAGTCTCAATTGTCAAGGAAAGCTTATCTCAACTTAGCCGTTCGGATTCATCATAAAACAGGAGGTCCCGCCATCGTGCAAGAATTACACAGGCACACATGTATGGTTGTGAGAAAGCTCGACCCAGGGTACTAACTAACGAGCTTGTTGTGTCAAAAAATTGTATTTTTGTATCCCAGAAGGTGGTTTAGGTTGTTGATGCTCAGAATAGCGGTTAACCTCGCCCTTAACAATGCCAATTGGTTAAAACCATCGAAACCGTTATGCAGGATTAGAGCTCCAAAATTGGAATGGCTAAATTCCAACCGTTTACTCCATGTTCTATGAAAGTTCTTCAGATCTACTTAGAATTAAAACACCGCATCCCTTTACAAATGCGTGCCATAAAGTTGCCAGCTATCATTCGTATGCATTAGATATGCTTGATCATTCATAACTCATGACTCAGAATCAAGTATTAATGACCCGACCCATAATAATTAATTAATTATCGGGCTCCAGACCCGTGAAGAGTCTCTACCAGAGACACTGCAGCCTTCCATCCTCTACGATACGGGCTCGTTGCTTCTACTTGTCTAGACCAAGCGCTCTGGCAACTGCTATGGCTTGGTCTTTGAAACGGATGTTCGGTCTTCCTTTCTTTCTCGGACCTGGGGACTGAGATTCGAATATCCTCTTAGCTGGAGCAATATTGTCCATTCGCTCGATGTGGCCGTGCCAATGAAGTCGACGTGTTTTGGACTACATCCACATCTTAGAAAGTTCGCGGGTGTATCTTCTCCTCCATTCGCCTTCCTCGAGCACAGGACCAAAAATCCGCCGAAGTACTTTATTTCTAAGGAGCCCAGTATCAGCTCTCTCTTCTTGCTTATCGTCCAGCACTCGGCGCCCTAAAGCAGAACTGAGAGGATAAGGGTTTTGTAGAACATTTCATCCTTCGAGTTAGGAGTTTTGAACCCAGTTGTTTCGGTTTCCTATGGTAATTCTTTGTCGGATCTCCACTAGGGTGTCATTCGTGGAGTCTATGTTTACTACGAGGTAGGTGAATTTCTTAACTACCAGAAAATTGCTGCTATCAATAATGACGTTTAGTGCTGGAGATGGACAAATGCTTGTTTGTTTGTTGATAGCATGTACTTGGTCTTGTCCTCATTTACTTCAAGGCCAACGGATTTCGCTTGTTCTTCAATCGCAGTGAACGCTTTTATCACGGCACGCATGGAGCGACCGATAATGTCAACATCGTCATAGCCCAGCAACTGGACGGACCTGTTGAAAATAGTGCATTCCGTGTTGACACCTGCCCTGCGCACTATCTGCTCCAGTACGAGATTGAAGAAGTCACATGAAAGCGCGTCTCCTTGCTGAAATCCTGTGCATGTTTGGAACAGTTCGGAGGGGCTACTTCCAAACTGCACGCAGCGCGTGTTTTCCAACGTCACGCGACACAGCTGAATCAGTTTTGCGGGGAATCCGAATTCGGTCATCGCCATATAGAGCTCCTGAAGATGTATGTTATCATACACAGCTTTGAAGTCGATGAATAGGTGAAATTAGTTGATCTTTTCTAGGATTTGCCTCAGTTTGGTCTTTAATCGATCTGCCGGGCCGAAAGCCACACTGGTACGTGCCGATTAATGTGTTGCAGAACGGTTTTAGACGTTCACACAGTACGTTGGATAGGATCTTGTATGCCACGTTAAGCAGGGATATGCCTCGATAGTTCTTACAAGACATAGGATCGCCTTTTTTGTAGATGGGGCATATGGAGCTGATAGTCCAGTCATCAAGCATGTTTTCTTCCACTCATACTTGGTTGATGATTCGGTGCATGCTCCCTGCCAAAACTATCGTAGAAAAGAACCCCATGGTGGGTAAGTGCTATAGCTAGCGCACGATTTCCTCATCCTGATATCCAGAAAAAAACATGGAGGTCTGCAGATCAACAAACGGTCAATCAAATTGATCAAATTGAGATAAACAGGAGGCACGAATACAGTGTTTTGGATGTGCGAACATTCGGAGGAGCTCACCTCGACTCGTGCTTCTACGTTGTTGCAGAAGAATGCGGAAATCTTGTGCTGTGAAATGCTGTAAAAGAAGTATAATCGCAAAATGACTATTGCTATTACACCAGCATCTAATGTTGAAGACCAATGTCAAAAGCCGTAAGATCGGCCGCAACTGATGTACCAGGTCTCTTTCGGCTACCAGCGAGAATCTCCTGCTTTGACGAGTCATGCTGGATTCAACGAAATGTCACAAACAAGTTTGCTCACATAGAGAAGGAAGGGCCAAAAATGAAGACCACGTATATTTTGTCAATAAGAAACATCATAACATTGACGAATAGGACAGAAAGTTACCATTGACGACTTACTTGTAGTGAAGGAATGTATCTACCTCTTCTTCACTATTAACTCTGATATATTATAGAGGAACGATGGTGGAGGCCCATCTTCATTCCGGACTGGAACGACACTTTGGTATCTATAGGTATATGCATGCCAGTTTCAATCCCTCACTCTAGTGACTCCTTTTCTGTGTGTAGTCACGGCGTTCGTTGAAATTAATGTTCTTGAGATGAACACCACTTAATATAACCCGGACCGTAGTAAATGTCAAAGTTTCCCATCAACCTTTTGGACGACATGTGTTTTGGCTGATATGGTATTTCCTGGTTGGCAGTAATGTCTGGTTTATAACAGCTTAGCGGTTCCACTTATTTCTCGGCTACATGTTTTCTTTGAAGAGTTCCAACATTCAAGGTGCAGATACGGATGTCGATGTCATTTTACTTTAAGCATGGTCGTCAGTAATAAAACTGTTATTTCGAGATTCTTGGTAATTTTATAACGATCTCTGTTTCTAAGAGTGACTAGTTAACCCGAGGTATAACCCATAAGTTGGGTACTCATTCAGTAAGTATAAAAAACGATTATCATTGACGATAGTGTAGGAGACTTGGTAGGTGTGCACATGGATACAAATTACATGGTACGTACCCAGAAAATTTTGTTGACTATCGTCAACGATTACCGTTTATAAATTACAGAATGAGTATTCTGGTCTTGTTTTTACTTCTGGGCAGCAGGACAGATATTCGGTGACTGTCTTTCTGAAAAAAGTCGAATCATAGTTTTTATAAATAAAGAATTAAAAACGTTGCACCTAACTACAAGCTAATGCTGAGCTGCCCGCACAATTCCTACAAAACCCCACCGTCCCGAGTACTTCCAGCTCAAACTATAGGCCTATCCTCAAAAAGGAGACCATCAGGAAAAGGAGCTTTTCCGAGAATACTTAGGGCTGGCTTGGACCTATAATCGCATTTTTTTTCAGCGGGTTGGTGAAAATCTTCTATGAGGCGCTATGAGGATCTCATAAATTATTTTTTTAGAAAGTTCTGCAATTGTCAAAGGGTCAAAGTCTGAATCCTTCATTGTAAGGTCTTTCTTTTCGACGTAGCTATAAGTTGCCGACTAGAACATAGTCCACAACTCTCTCTCTTTCTATCTTTATTGTATTCCTTCTAATCCTGTGGCCTATGCAGGCCAATTCACAGGACCAAAACGCGAAATTATGTACTCACCGAAAGTTTCCTTCAACAAGTCTTGTTTTGGGCCCATTCACCGAATCTATACGCCTTGCTAGGTGATCCTGTGGCTTCAATTCTTGTACGAGTTGGATTTTGTAAGCACGCAAACCAAGATATTTCCGCAAAATCTTCCATAAAGTAGACGGACACATATCCAATTCCTGTGCCCAATGGCGGATAGACTGATTGGGGTCTTCCTCTAAGCTACGGTCTACAACAGCAATGACTTCTTCTTTATGCACTGTACGACGTCTCTGTATCGATCTCTGTGGATGCGTATTATGAGTAAACGTGGTGCGAAAACGTTCCATACTTAATCGAATTAACTGCTCTGCTGGACGATTATATTGAACGTAAAATGGACGTAGTGCCCGATACGCATTTCAAACAGAATCATGATTTTCAAAATAAATTTGCACAATTTGGAAGCGTTATTCAGACGTCAGTCTATTCATATTGAAATGCCAAACCAAACTTAACATAAATCACTTGGCAGCTGACAAAATGGCGGCCAGTTAAAATAGTGTTGCCAAATTAAAGTTCTATACCTCTAAAAAAAAAGACATCCGTTAGTTGGATGCATACTTGCAGAACAGTTAACAATATAAAATATCCATAAAACGGGCGTACTAATTTCCAACAAGTCGTTACCTACCCATCTCAACCACATTTAATGACAAGCGCTGTCTATTTGGACTTCGCTGCAATTTTCTTCTTAGCTCGTATCTTCAATGGAACATAGCTAGCGAGCATTTTCCTATTGCAGGTGATAAAAACAGTTGAGCGGGACGAATGCAATGTTGTTATAGTACTCTGCCAGCAAATTTGCAGATTGCAATAGCTCCATAATATTTTCAAAATTCAACAATTTTCTGACAATATGATCATGGAAATCATACATTAAGGCGAACAAATTCTTAGCCCGTATCCATTCGCAATATGAAAATATCTTCCGATGCCAATCAAAAATGCCTTCTAATACAAAACTTCCAACTAACATCCATCTAGATCTAAAAAAAAAATTCAGCTTCAAGGTCCCACATGTCCACCTATATCTACATCATCCACCTGTCCAAATCGCAGTCAAAATTCCGTCGCAAAATGCCAAACAACACTATTCCCTGGAAGCCATTTCTAGATCCAATTTTTCGGTGGATTTTTATTTTATCTCTTCGGGTAGCGTGGCCGCCAATTTGGCAGCAATATTTCGGTTGTAGAACACATTTGTATTTGTCAGATACTTGTTGGCAGTGGGCTTTTGTTTCGTTTGCGAAAATTCGACTTTTATGGGTGGGAAAATATGCACTCTAACCCGTTTGTACGGATGTGTGTTTGTGCCAGTAGTCCGCCACCGGTTCACCAGTCCACCAGGGCGCTACCTAGACACAGAGATTGGCTTTGGTTGATTTGGCATTCATATCCTCGGTGGAGTATAAAAATCAACAAGTTCAGCAGGACATGATCTAATGTGTGTGCTCTATTTCACTCATAGCGGATACGAATTTGCAAGTGTACACTTGAGTCCTCTTGGCAACTCAAATAATGTTGTGATTTGCATTGCGGATGTGAAAACATGGAAATGTGTTGTTGGTGTGTGAGGGTGTGTGAGGGTGTGTGTGTGTGTGTTTTTTTTATTAAGTGGCCAAGTGATTGATGAGTGTGGTTTCTTTTTTTTCTGAGGGGGTTTGTCTTTTAGATGGGTTGCAGCCAAGATGGGTGGACATAAAGCAGGACTTGCTTGTGGCAATGGCAAATGTCTTGTGTAGTTTTTGATTTATTTCATGGAGATGGCCAACATTTAAGATAATAGCTTAGAAGACGAAATACCACATGTTGTACTGAAAATGGTTGAAACATTTATTTTAGTCTTTTCCTGGAGGTTCCATTACTTTGCTGTAAATAGGCATGCATTGGGCTTTCATAATCTCCAATGCCTAATCATCTAAATCCTTGTGGAAGTGGGGTGTCATAGTTGCTTTAAGATAATATTATATCTTGAGGACCGCTTGTGTTTTAACTCTTGGAATTTCGCAATACACCTTTTTTAATGGTAATAGGGAGGTCCTATCGCGAAGATGACGCTTGAAGCTGCAATCACATAATTTTTATTTTCTGCAGGTTGGTCAAAATGCTAGTAGTTGCACCGATTTTTGGAGAATTGTGTCTCTGGTGTTGACTCGGGAATTTTGCACAATCCTCTCAAGAATCAAATTGAAAAAGTGTCATGACAGTGCATCGCCTTGCCTAAATCCTTTTTTGGTATCGAATGTGTCGGTGAGGTCGTTTCCGACCCTGATGGTACAGCGAGAATTCTCCATTGTCATCCTACACAAACGGACGAGCTTGGACGGTATACCAAAACTAGGCATGGCTCTGTATAGTTCGTCTCTATAAATGCTGTCGTATGCGGCTTTGAAATCGATAAATAGGTGGTGGGTATCGGATTGGACTTCTTGGGTTTTTAACAGGATCTCCCGAAGTGTGAAAATTTGATCGGTTGTGGACTTTCCTGGCCTAAAACCACACTGATAAGGGCCGATCAGGTTGTTGGTTAACCCGTTTAAAGCGTTCATATATTACGGCAGATAGGATCTTATAAGCGATTTTGAGTAGACTTATGCCTCTGAAGTTGGCGCAGTTCAGAGGGTCACCTTTTTTGTGGATCGGGCAAACGATGCTGAGGTTCCATTCTTCAGGCATGCTTTCAATCGACCAGATTTGGCTTATGAGTTGGTGGATGTTACTTACCAAGTCATCTCCGCCAGCTTTATAAAGCTCAGCGGGAAGGCCGTCATTTCCGGCGGCCTTATTAAGCTTGAGTTTAGATTTAGCTATCCTCACTTCACATAGGTCGGGTGGTTGGCAGTTTTCGCTGTCGTTGCCAATATTAAATGGTTCGTTCTGCCTGACAGCGGGATGTTGTTGCGAACGCATTTTCATAATTCTCATAAGAGCCCAATTTGTCAATATCAGCTTTTTATCAAGACAGTCCGAAATTCACCTCAAAGTCTATTTTAATAGCATCGCTACTATTTCTATTGCCAACCAACAAAATACCCTAGGATTGGGACAACAAATATTTAATTTGCACGCCTTCAAAGGAATGTACCTTGTGAATAGTAAAAAAAGCCGCAGTCTTGTTTTTGGAAAAAAAATTAAGGCAGACTACCAGACATCATAGAGGAAAATGATGGAACAATTGTTATAGAACACACAAATTTAGGACCCTGCCTGGAAATAATTTTTGAAAGTATATAACGCTCTTAAAGGATCCCTCCCAAATATACAAGGAGACATCGTAGTAATGATACAGTCGATGCTAAATCGTTCCTACGGGCTTATGTAAGGGAAAACTATTTTCCACTACCTGATCAGGAGAAGATTTCACGTCTAGGCATTGCTAGAAGTGATTCTGAGCAAAAACACCAATGCTGTAGCTTACAGGGTCTAGAATTTCTCAAGGTTGTAAAGGAATATCCTTCCTTAGCCAACATGGAATCATCTAAAGTACTTGCATACTTACTTAAGTACCTCTACAGTCCGGAATAAACCTGAGTCGCAACCAACATGTCTCTTTAATTATCCCGGTCCTTAGCTAACTGCCGCCAGTTGCACACTTTATATTGGTTTAAGTCGTTTTCTACTTGTCCGCTCCTTTTAAGGGGATGAATTCCTCTACTGCGTCCGACGTCTGGCTGGCAATCAAGCCGGAGTATTGGTGTCCATACGCTCTACAAGTCCTTGCCATCTTAAACGTCCAATACTCAGGTATGTCGCTATACAGCTCTTATAGTTCTTGTTTGTCTGAAGAATTTTCGTCTCAAATCGATTAGGATTTCTTTATCGTCCACGCCTCAGCGCCGTAGAGCAGTGCAGGGTCTTGTATAGGAGCTCCTTAGTAGTTTGAGTGAGGACTTTACTACTAACTTCCCTCCTTAGCCCGAAAAATCAGCGGTTGGCAAGAGTAGTTCTTCGATTATTTTTTGACGAGTTGTTGTCAGAGTTTACAGCGAAGGCGAGGTAGGCAAAGTCCCATACTACCTCAAAGTTATACCTGTCAATGGTGACGTTCTGCCCAATTCGTCGATGTTGTGTGTCCTTTCTTGTTGATAGCTTATACTTTGTCTTACCTTCATTCACTCCTAAACCAATTTTACCGCTTCCTTCTCTATACTAACAAACGTGGCTATGACATCACGTTGAGTCCGATTAATTATGTCAAAATCGTCAGGGTAATCCAGTAGTTGCACCGATTTGTTACTTTACACTGCATGCCCCTGTGTCCATAAACTGGAAAATGGTAACATCATCTTCTGGTATCGCCAACATAGTGGTCGATTTGGCTGCCTCTGCTACTGACAATATCTCCGCCTTGAAAACACTACTATGGCTGAGGTAGCGAAATATCCTGTTAAAATGCATTTTTTTATCACTTCCGTGCCAACTACCAACGCCTACATAGATAGACATATGTTCAGTGGCAAATTCGTCCTGAAAAGCCGGGTGAAGCCTTATGTAGTCATAAATTACATCTGAGCCGCAGTACTTATTTAGGTTCAGAGCGTTTCCTCTTGAATATTTCAGTGGCAAATTCGTTGCTTGCATACTCTCTCTGCTTGGGAAGATGCGGGCGAATGGTATTGAAAAGCCAGGGTGAAGCCCCATGTAGTCAGAAAATACATCTGAGCTTCAGTACATATTTAGATTTGAGCGTATTAACTTTGATCAATTTGCAGCAGTAAGGCTGACTGATTCGCTGGGCGCTTCTTGCTGCAGATTCTTGCATACAAATGTCAGAGATTGAGATGGTTTTGAGCACCACTGTAGTTGTGTTTCTTATTGCACTTGTCATGCTACTTTTGTACCATTTGTATAATTGTCGTATATTTCACATGATAAGTCCTTACAGCAAAAGACTGATCTAACCTGAGAGCAATCCTGCTTAAAGCCCACTTTCACTCTGAACTGTATCTCCACCTTAGAAGAAAGTCCCCCATTCTTAATCATTATAACATTTCAATGACTCTTCCTCCGGAAACAACCTCAATAATGGTACCAAATTGCTACTTCCCCCCCATCATGGTGCAGAATACCTATCCTCCAATGTAATTGCCTTCTCCACCCATCTCCACCAAAACTGCAATTGCTGTTGGTTCTTCCTCGAAAATGGCCGCTCAACCTTCACTAATTAAAAAATCTCCAACCTGGACATTTTAGGTACTAGACCACATAGTCGACGAGATTATTGCATGTCTGTTCGTTTACATTTCCACATACACCACTCTATGAGGTCCGTTTGTGTAAAGGGATGTAAATTTGAGTTCAGTCGGCTCTCTCGATTAACACTACCTCAGCTATGCACTGTCACGAGCAAAATTTTGAGCCTGAATACCAGTACGAAAGGCCGACCCTCTCAAACAGTACGAAAGGAAGAATGACAGCTGGGTAATTGATGCTGAATAAAATGGAAGGATTCGTCCTGTGTTAAACACGACGACAACCTCACAGTCGACTGAGAGGATAATTTTGCTTTTGGCTTTGGCAAAACAAAATTAAACTTTCAGACGAAGATCACAATTAGTATTCCATAGAATGGAAGGCAGGCCTCTCCATGATGTATACCTGCTGTGATAAGGCGGAACTATCTAACCTCAACCACCAGACTCGTTGCTGCTGCATATTGACTTAAGTACAGATGACGGGGCCATATATCTGGTGTTGAGAAATATTCCTATCTATCCTCCAAAAAATGGATTTGCCTACTACCATCTCTCTGTGTTAGTGTTGATATTTTCGTCCTGTCAGCAGTGCCCCGGACACAATAGTCATCCTGATGGGCAATCTAACAAATGTCAACAATATTAAGTAGAATAAGTCCCCGTGTGTGTGAGGAGGCTTTGTGTGTTGAAACGTTGAGATACATACGTCTTTACTGTATGCTAGTCAAATGGGGTGGTGCATGGACTGCACCTAACCAAAGGCTTTCATTTGTGTTGTAGTGGTTGGTCAGACAGCAGCAACCCTGCTGCACTATTCTTGAATAGAACTGACATTGTCTGCATTTGACATTGACGGATAATTTCATCTAACAGGACAACAACAAAAAAAGTGTTTGTGTGCCCACAGGACAGAACGGACTACACATGGAAGGTTGCATTGTTATACTCGTGTTGGTTGTTGGATTTTTATTTGAAATTCAGTTAGATATCGAAATTGAGTTTTTTATCAGACAGAAATCGACAGGACTGCGTGATGCAAAGTTTATACAAAATATTTTTACTGTCCTGCAAACGATTTATGATGGATTCCTTTTTTTTTCTAAAACAAACATAAGTGGAGATATTTCTGTGAGGGGTGGTAAATCGATTCCCGATTCATCAATCGCGGGATGTTCCCTGATTGGAATATGGAATAGTTGTGAGATTAATATTTAAATTTTGTAATTGATAGCTATTTGTGGGTTTAGTTTTAGATTTTTTTTGTCAATTAAGAGATTGGCTGTGATCAAATGTGGGAATTTTTTTGCTACAATGGAAGTCCGCAATGACATTTCCATGGAAATCGATGAGTGTTGTAGCTATTTGCCACAGTTACGATCGTCAAGTTGGATGAAGTTAATTTCTTCTTATGCCCTGCCATCTTAAAGTCCGATGTGAAGCTTTTTGTTCAGGCTTTTGTCGCTTTAGAACTCGTTAAGTTCATAATTGAATCTTTGTATCCATAGCCGGTCAATGCAAACAGGACAAAAAATTAAAAAAAAAATATTTTCTTTTGAAATGACCAATTATCGTTTTGACACGGTACATGTTTGAGTAATCAGGTTTTTTTCTGGATATCCTTAAAGTTAGAGTGAGGGCTTCAATTCTTGACTCAATATCGTCAGCGAATAGTAGTAGTTGCACATATTTATGGAACATTGTGACTTTGGTGTTGGCTGTACAATCCTCTCAAGAATTGCCATGTCAATCCTTTTTTTTTTATTCGGTGAGGACGATGACGTCCTGGATGTAGAACCTGAGATTCCACACCGTGATCAATGGCTCTGTATAGTTTGGCTTTATAAATTTTGTCATACAACAGGCTCGATAGTACCCAATGCCTTGTTTTTTTTTTCTCACAACCATTCATGTAAGCGTGTGTACCTCTTGCACGATTGCGGGACCTCCTGTTTTATCCCGAATCCGAACAGCTAAGTTGAGATAGGATTTTCTTGATAATTGATACTACTCGGATGATTTATCAGATCATCATTTTTGCTACGGCTGGGAATCCAACCCAGACTTTCTCCGGGACAGTTTATAGCACGAAAAATTATGATGAATAGCTTTGGTGGGTATGGATTTGGTCTTCTTGTTTTTTTTCAGGATATGCCGAAGTGTGAACAATGGATTTATTCCCAGCTTTGACTTCTTGCACATTATACGAATGTCATTGTTGGAGTGGTTCCTCTCTATATCTTGAACCGCAAGCTTTTCTTGCCCTTTTTTCTTCTATCTGAATAGCCGGTGTTCTTCCCTCCTTTTATGGTTATCATCCTCAATTGCAGCTCTCGTTTTCAGCTGCAGATTTTCCTTCTTGTTTTTGGCTACGAGCTTACCATCAAATCAGAAATTTGTCGCTGGTGGCCGGTAGTAACCTAACATAACTGTATGGTTTGTTGACGGAAGCGTATCGGAATCCAGCTTTCCGTTTTTCAAAAATCCAGAAAAAAGTTTTGAAATCCCGACTGCTAAAATATTTTTATTTTTAAATAATCCTGACTTTTGAAATCCGGCTTATTCGAAATCCCTAGCGTCTGCTCTTTTGAAATTCCGTTTACCTCGGTGGAAGCGATAGAACTACCAAGTTGGTGTCAACGGTGACGTAAACTGTTCCAGTTAGGATGGACAAAGTTAGCAACTTAGGTATGTGAACTGCTTCGACATATCCGAACAACAGGTCATCTCAGAATATTAAGGGTTAATCAGACCGCTTGAACATAGATGGTGGCAGATGAGCCGAAATGCAAACGGTAGCGCTCAATTCCGTAGTGGATACTTATGGGTCTGTTTCCTACTAAATATGGAACCTGCCCTACAGGTTGGGTGTTGTGCTTTGGGTTAACTATTCAATCTCTAAAAAAAAAACCTTTCGTTGCGAATCAGCTAAAAGCCTTGGAAAGGAATCATTATCCTGCCGACGGAGTATGCTATCTGCAACTGGAGTGTGAGACCATTTAACAGCAGGGATGCTGTTACAAAAGAGACCTTACTGCCATCCAGGGAAATACGATGGGATGAGCCGGGCAAAAGAGGATGAAAAACTGTGACATCTACTGGTTAGTGCGTTGGACTATTAATTGGTTGAGGTTCGGAGGAGAATTGTGTTGAAAAAGTTATGGAGATGGTTAGGAAATTATTGTTGCCAATGGGAGTTTTAGTGGTTTTAAGGAATAGACATAAGACTACCACAGTTCGTGGTATTTTGCACCTCTTGAGTAAGCAGAACTAATAAGGCATGTATCTGTAGTGTGTCTGTAGGTTCAGACCATTATATAAATTATAATCCGAATTATTCCCGCAAATTAATAAAATATTCAGGAGAAAGGTTCATAACGACATTCCATGTGTCCGAATTTCTCAGACGATAGAAAATTGGCAGACTCTCTTCTCGGATGGTATAAGTCCAGAAGATGTTGATTCGAACGACGGTTTTTTTTCACGGGTATGACGACAGAGCCGCAAAAAGGTTGATAATGCCCCCGCAAAAATATTAACTTTTGGACATTCGTGTATCTATGTAAAATAAGGATAATGGTATGACAGTCGTTGTACTAGAACACCTGCGTCCCTAGTTCAAATCCCGAAAGTGACAACAACTAAGTTTTCCAATGTTCCACCTCTTGCGAAAATCAAACGTCCAAGAGTTTTCATGAGAATCTTCTGAAATTTTCTTAAATTGTCTTCTCGGATTAGGCATTAAGCAGGAGGTCCTCTTCTTTGTGACGTAAATAATAACTTCGCAGGCACAAATGAAGGGAAAAGCTAGGTTTGAGGCCCTATATGGTCCGTAAAGTCCTTAATTGCGCTGCGACCGAGGAAAAGGAAATGAAGGGAAACGCAAGGTGTGAGGTCTTATATGGGCCGTAAAGGCCTTTTATGGGCTACAAAAGGGTTATATTGCTCAATATTGTTGCTACTCGCTCCTGGACAACACTTATGAGCGACATCAGAAGTTACTGTTAAAATCGTGCCTTAAGTGCTTAAGTGTCGCGCCTAGCAACCAACTTGAAGTGTCCAACTGAAGGCATATAGGTATAAACCGGGCTAATTGGAGATACGTGTAGAGTGATGTTCAGGTTTTTCTCGGACTGTAGCACTATGTAAGTAAGTTGTAGATATCAAGGTAAGGAAAGCGTGTGCTGGCTTTCGCGAACATACTGTCATGTAGGCTGTGATTTCGGATAATACTGCTAAATAAAACAATTTTTTGGCGCAAGAGGCTCGATAGTACACAGGGCCCAGCTTTTTCTCACAACTATTTAGGTGTGCCTGTGTACTTCTTGCACGATGGTGGGACTTCCTGTTTTATGACGACTCCGAACGGCAAGTTGAGATAAGCATTTCTTGACGATTGATACTACTTGGATGATTTGACAGATCATCACTATAGGAGGGCTAGTGAAAAGTCATTTAAGTGTTGCTACGGGTGGTAATCGAACCTAGACCTTCTTCGTGGCAGTTCATCGCACTAAACATCGCGTTACTGAGGCTGCCACTTACCTAACTTTCAGTTAAATTCTCCCAGCACGATTTTAAGATCGTACTTCTCTAGTCGCTCAAAAATAATGTCAAGGACCTCATGAAAGATAGGACAAACCATGGGCCGCCATTAAGAGAGCACATGGAGACCGTTTTGTAGTAGTACAGTACGTGGTCTGGATGGGCAACCAGCTTGAAACCTTTCGTTTTAGTCATATGCAATCTAGGGTAGGTTGGTGGGTTGATGAAGTACGTCTTTTCTCATCATACTCAGGTCAATATAGACTCATTGTGATGCCCGTTGGTGGTCCACGTGCCAGTCATACATATGTTGTTGCAAACCTGAAAAGATTAGATAGAGTCCTAGGACAAATTATTTTCCTAAAGTTATTTTTCTTAGTGTAGGGTATCCTCGTGTTTTTCTTCATTACCGCAGCCTCTACAAAGTTCATCATCCATAAGATGCATTTTCTGTTTGTGGCTTTTGTGAAAGTTGTGTCTCATAGGTATCCTGACTAGTGGCGAAACAGATTTCCTGTTTCTTTAAAGGATTTTGTGGGTTCTGGCTTTGTCATACTCGGGCCACATCGTCTTGGATGTTTCACAGGTTGGGAGGGATTTCCACCTGCTTTTTGAGATATCCAGAATTGTCTGTCCCACTCGTAATTTGAGGTCACATTGTGGCGGTTTGACAGAATGGTCTGCCTGATCAATGTGCTGATGGCACTTTCTTTCCATTTCATCAGCCATTTCATTGCCTCTGTGTCTAGGGACCCACCAGAGCTTAACATTATTGTTGGACGCCAAGAACCTTCAGCTCGTTTTTAAGCGTTATCGTGAACAGCTGAAGGTCGTCCTTGGACAATAATTCAACAGCAGAGATTGCTTTAATTGCAGCTTGACTGTCAATAAAGATGGTGATATCATCTGGTGGCATCTATCGCCAGCATTGAGTTCACATTGGCTGCCTCTGCAATTGCCAATAGCTCCGCATGAAAGACACGTCTGTGCTCAGAGAGACGAAAGGCGCTGTTCAGCTTTAGTATTTCGAAAAACACTCCCGCTCCAACGCCTAAATGCAATCTATATGCATAGAACATGCAGAGAAAAGATATTGAATCTGCTTGTTGTGCTGATCTCCTCAATGGCCACCTGGCTGTCAATATAACCGCCATCATCCACTCTACAGATAAGCATATTTCAACTACACATTTGCATTTTCCTGTTCCATTACATTAATACCTCCGAAGATGCCTTTTATTCGAATTCAACTTGTGGCACCTTGCAGACCAATAAAGCTCATATGCATCCTTGTTACTTACTACACGATTATTTCGGAACAAATCTATTTCACTTTCGTAAAACCAATTCCATGTGCCAGACCGACATTGCAACAGACTTAATACAAAACTCTCCTGCTGTGTCCCCTTCTCCGAAGTAAAAACCATTCACATGCGGTTAGACCCAAAAACCCATCTTCTCTGACATAATACAGAGTTCCTCTGCACAAAAGGACATTATTTGCTTTTTACCATCCCTCGGACGTATCAATATAAAACCAAAGTCAATAGTAAATTTCTTGTTTACTTAAAATTGTTCAGTATTGTTCCATTGGACGGGATAAATCTGAAACTAAGTCGTCGAGACAAAAAAAAAGGATACCCCTATACAATCCAAATCCGAATCCAAATAAACAAACAAAACATTTCGACTCGAGGAAGACCGCTCTACACCAACGAGACCATACCATCAATACCATCTACACCACGAGTGGGAACCCTTCGGAACATTTGTCCCTCAGAACAGAGCAAAAATTTCCCAGAGTTTTCGTAAAGTTTGGTCCCGATCAACAAACTACTTACAAGTCCTTGCACTGAGAACATGACCAAATCGCATCGAAGTTGTGTTGTGTGCGGTACAAGTGATGTTGGTAATGGTGGGAATAAAGTTGCCCCAAGTCGTCGTATCACATAGATGTGCTGCTTGCTCTCTGTTTATATCTGGGAGTATGTAGGGAAGGCTTTTGATACCGCAACCCATAAGTTTAGCTCTCAGGTCGTCCTCGTTGGCGGCGATGGCGGTGGTGGCGGTCCATCGCCGATGGCAGTAAAATGCATATAAAGTTCTGGCCTTGGTAATGCCACCAAAAGATATGCTTTACGTGAAGATGTTTTCGCTTAGAGAAACCCCAAAAAGTTTTCGTTGTTGCTGGCCTGCTGCTGTTGGTTGCTTGTTTATGGGTCTTTTCTTGGTTACGGAGGTTTACTGTTTGTAGACCAGGGCCTGGGTTTATATGGTCCCTCATAAACTTTCGCAATGAGTTTCTTAATTGACAGCCTCTTTTGCTCAGCCAACATTTGGAGAGGGAAAGTTTATAGCATCACACCACAACTCAACAACAACAAAATGTACCCAACAAAAAAAAAAAAATAATATGAAGGAAATAGGATACCGGATACAGAAATGATGAAGATAATTGAAAAGAAAATTGAAATAACTTGGCTGTGAGTAGTAGTTTCGCAGCGGCGTAGTTGGCAGAGATGCGCGCTAACTGGACAAAGTTATTTCAATCTTCTAACGGTTGTGTCTATGTGTACGGGCACATGAAATTCTTATGAACATTAATTGACAGTGTGTACCCTGATAAGGGTATGTTTATGATGGGACGGTGCAAAACTTCTTCAAGCTCTCGAGGTCATTTCAATTTTCGGTTCGGTGTTGTGTTTGTGAACTGACTGACAGATGCGAGAATACATCTGCTGAAAGCGTCAAAGTTTCACGTTTCATGGTGAATTTAGTATTCTAAGCTTCTTAGAAAGTTGCTCATGACGATGCTGATTGAATTGAAATGTACGCTAAGATTTTGTAATTAAAAAAGTTGTGACAAGATTGGGAAAGGAGCATAAGCCTCTAATCAAAAATTTGGTTGAGTTTTCGTATGAGAATTGTGTAAGCTATGGGGATGTTTTGGAAAGGGTTGTTGTCGTTGGGAAATTTTTTGGTTTTAAGAAATAGACTTAAGATTATCATAACTCGGGGTATTCTGTACCTCTCGAGGCAACAGAACTAATATGCAAGTATTTGTAGTCTGTCTGTCAATAAAGGTCACTAAACAAAATTATTTCGAATTATTCCCGCAAATAAATAAAATATTGAAGAGAATGGTTTATAACGACATGACATGTGTCCGAATTTTCAATACGACAGAAAACCAAGAGACTCTTAGGTAATGGTATAGGTTCAGAAAGTTTTGAATCGAAAGACGATTTTTCACGAACTATGATCCACAGGGAAAGGTGAATTCAACAGCCGGTTATTTGAGCTCGTGTATGTCAATCCTATTTGCCCTAATCGCGATGTTGTGGGAAGAGATTTTTTTGAATCAGGTTTAGCTTCTCACTAAAATCCAAGCTGGCGCTCTGAGAATCACGGTTTTATCGTATTCAATGAAAAAAACCACTCAAAAGTCATACATAATCGTCAAAATTTTGATACTGCTCTCGCAGATAGATGAACTCTTGGATATTTGTGTACTCTTTGAAAAATAAAGGGGATGGTATCACAATTAATTGCATTAAGACACCTGACAATAAAAGCAGTCAATATTTTCACCACCTTGTTGAACAATTATCCGGAACTTTGGAAAACCATGGTTATAACGGGTGACTTTTTATGAGTTAAGTTTTTTTGGTTGGCAGCACTCGTTAGTAATGGCGTCCAAACGTCATCTATCAAAGTGAAAAGTTTTCAGTATACTCTGCCATTTATTCATGGAAAGACTTACTAACGAGCAACGATTGCAAACTATTGAAATTTATTATCAAAATTCGTGCTCTCTGAAAAATGTGCACTGTTTGTTACGACCATATTATGGTTGTCATAATCGACCTGGTGAATCAACAATTCGTGCTGTTATCACCAAATTTCGCACCCAATTTACTTTGTTGGACATTAAACCATCGACTCGCATGCGTACAGTGCGTACCGAAGAGAATATTGAAGTCGTAGCGGCCAATGTTCATGAAAATCGTCAAATGTCAATTCGTCGCCGTTCTCAGCCATTGGGCATGTGTTATTCAACCACATGGAAAATTTTACTTGTCGATTTGGCTTTGAAAGCCTATAAAATTCCACTTGTGCAAGAATTGAAGCCGAATGACCTAACACAACATCTAATTTTTGCTGAATGGGCCTTAGAACAGCTCCATGAAAATCCGCTGTTTTATCGAAAATTGTGTTCTGCGATGAGGCTTATTTCTGTCTCAACGGATACGTTAATAAGCAAAACTGTCTCATATGGAGTGATGAACAGCCACAAACCATACAAGAATTGCCGATGCATCCGGAAAAAAAAACGAAAGTTTGGTGTGGTTTATGGGCTGGTGGCATCATCGGTCCATTTTTCTTCAAAGACGACCGTGGAAGAAACGTTACTGTTAACGGCGAACGATATCGAGCCGTATTACGCGACTTTTTTTTTGCCCCAGTTGGCTGAGTTGAACTTGGTTGACGTGTGGATTCATCAAGACGGTGCCACATGCCACACAGCTCGTGAAACAATGGAAATCTTGAAGGATGAATTTGGTGAGCAGCTTATCTCTCGAAATGGCCCTGTGAGTTGGCCGCCAAGATCATGCGATTTAATGTCTCTTAATTATTTCTTGTGGGCTTACGTAAAGTCGTTAGTCTATGTGGACAAGCCGAACACGATTGAAGCCTTACAGGATAACATAACACGCGTAATTCGTGGAATACAGGCTGAAATGCTTGAAAAAGTGACCCGAAATTGGACCTTCCGAATGGATCATTTGAAACGGAGCCGCGGACAACATTTACATGAAGTTGTCTTTTAAACGTAAATGGCAAAGGCCTATTTATTGATTACAATAAAAATTTTGATTATTTGATGCAAATTTGAGTATTTTATTCGATTTAATAAAAAAAAAACTACACTCAAAAATCACCCGTTACATCCTATCCCTAAAAAGGAAAAGGATCCTTCTAATCTTTGGTTAATAACCATCCTTTTTTTTTTATCGATGTGCGGTAAGTTCTATTCACGACGCGTCAAAACTTATGACCGCATTCAATGGAATAAGTTCAAAAAAATGCACGGGTCCTTGTTTCGTTGACTTTGACTTTCAAAACCGTGCATCACTTAGTCCACACATCTAAAAGATAAGACCCGTTAGGTAGTAAAAATACCTATCATATCATGCCTATATATATTTTATTTTGGGAACAGTTCGAAGTGGGCCTTAATTTCTGTCCAATATTGTCCTTTGTGTGGTGCATTTACTACCAATGGTCGACTATGTCCAATTTTTTTTAGTATTGTAAGTCTACTCAGAAGGATTCCCTATTCAATGATACAGCTGATATAACACATGATACTACATATTTCCATGACACTACTCAGAAGTTAATTTGGGTATCTGCGTTCTACCAAACCTTTGAGGTATAGATACAGCAGATGGTTGACATTAATCGTACCTACTTTCATCAGTGGCGCTACAGTCCGGAATGAACCTGAGCCTCAACCAACATGCCTCTTCAATTAACCCGATCCTTAGCTTACTGCCTCCAGTTGCGCACTTCAAGTTGGTTGAGGTCCACTTCTACTTGTGCGCGCCGCTTAGAGAGAGATCTTCCTCTACTGCATACGACGTCTGGCTGGGAATCGAAGACTTTGCGAGCGAGCCATTCGTTCTACATTCCTGGCCATCTTAAAGTCCAGTGCGGAGTTTTTTTTTTGACTAGGGGTATGTCGCTGTACAGCTCGAACAGTTGAATCTCCTTCTACATAGCCCGTCAATGCAAAAGCCACCCAAGATTTTTCGAAGAATTTTTCTCTTCATCCACTCTTGATACGGTCCTTACATAGCGCCGTATATCAGCACTGGGGTGATCAGGGTCTTGTCTAGAATCTTCTTAGTAGTTCGAGCGAGGGCTTTACAACTAAACTGCCTTCTTAACCCGAAGAAACAG
The DNA here is from genome assembly GCA_932526625.1 of Rhingia campestris. Taxonomy (NCBI): domain Eukaryota; kingdom Metazoa; phylum Arthropoda; class Insecta; order Diptera; family Syrphidae; genus Rhingia; species Rhingia campestris. The sequence continues at coordinate 108,939,700 of OW052184.1, read as the reverse complement.
CGGTTTACAAGAGTAATTCTTCGTTTGATTTCTGACGAGATGTTGTTGTCAGAGCATATAGCGGAGTCGACGTAGACAAAGTCCCGTACTACCTCAAATTTATATCTGTCAATGGTGACGCTGATGTTCTGTCCAATTCGTTGATGTTGTGTGTCCTTTTCCATTTCTTCAAACCCATTTTTGCCGCTTCCTTTTCTATACCAGCAAACGGTGCTATGACATCACGTTGAGTCCGACCAATGATGTCAATATCGTCGGCGTATGCTAGTAGTTACACCGATTTATGAAAGATCACGTCTGGTGTTGAATCGTGGGTGTTGCACAATCATTTCAATAATGAGATTCAAGAAGAACATGACAGCGCATCGCCTTGCTTAATCCTTTTTTGGCATCGAATGTGTCGGTGTCGTTTCCGACACTGGTGGAGCAGTGAGGATTTTCCATCATCATCCAGCACAGACGGGCAAGTTTGGGCGGTATACTAAAACAATACATCGCTCTTTATAGTTCATCTCTATAAATGCCTTCGTGAGCGGCTTTAAAATCGATGAAAAGGTGGTTAGTATCGTTTTGGAGTTCTTGGGTTTTCCATAACCACACTGATAAGAGCCTATCTGATGTTGCTAAACGATTTCATACGTTCACAGATTACGGCAGATAGGATCCTTGTGGGCGATGTTGAGGAGTTCAGAGGGTCTCCTTTTTTTTGCATCGGGCAAACGATGCTGAGTTTTCCTTCTTTAGACATACTTTCACCCGACCTAATTTTGGTAACGAGTTGGTAAATGTTACTCACCAAATCATCTTCGCCAGGTTTATACAGTTTGGCGGGAAGGCCGTCATTTCCGGCAACCTGGTTAAGATTAATTTTAGATTTTGCTTTCTTCACTTACATAGGTCGGGTGGTTGGTAGTTTTCGCATTCGTCGTCAATATTGATTGGTTCGTTCTGCCTGACAGCGTGATATTTTTTGTCATCACTATTTAACAGTCTACAGTATAAGCAAGGCAATTAGCTTAATAGAGCTTAATAAAGTTATTCCTCTCCTAAAGGTCCGGGCATCGGTCTCCATCTCGGTCTCTGTTCACCCAGTTCGAATGTTCCACTATATTTATGTCGCTGAATAACTTAGAATCGTCGTTGAATCTTCAAACTCGTCAACGCAAAGAAAAAGGAGAAATTTGCGATTAAGCATTTCTCCATCTCCATCTGAAGATATATGCTTCAGCGTCGTATCAGATTACCGGGGTCGAACATAGGATCTCCTTCGCAATGCGAATTAGGTATTTTTTACATACCTGCCTTAAATGCCTGAAAAAAGCAGCAATTGGAAAACTGCTTAATGTTGCAACGTACTGTATGAGTGTCTTAAGAATTTCTGCAACACACGTACCAGGTGATTTTCGGGACGGCAGATAGACCTTGTAGCTAATTTTCATACCAAACATAATCCGGGACCTAAAAAAGAAGACTCATCATCTTTTCATCGACTTTAGGTTTAGTCAGGTTATGGGGACTCTACACTTAGACCAGGAAGATCCGTTGTGATACCATATGAATCTTTCAACTTTTGGCTCATTCGTCTGTCTATGTGAAAAATCTTGAACTGTCCCTGTTTCAATATTCACTAGATCATCTAGGTTATGATCTCGGTTATGATAGAGGAAGCTTAGAGTTAAAGTCTTCTTTTGTTTGAGGACGCTGGATAATAACTGGTAAAGTGGGGAATACTTACCTCCTTTAAATATCTCGTCCAGATAACTTTGTAATTGCTGAGTAGTTTCTCGTGCAGGCCTATTTGGTACCGTCCTGTGATACCACCGATGATTGTACTGATATGTGGTTTCAGGATTTCAACAAAATTCTGTCGCCTTTTACTGAAGGACACGTGGTGTGATGTTCAGTTGGGAGACAGGTCATCGGATGTTTCCCTCACACTAAATCGATTTCGACAATGTTATACGCCATCTTACGATTTCTTTAATCTCGTGGTGAAACAGATAGTGTAAAGGCTAGGTATTTACATGGAAGACACTATATCTAAAAAAAAATCTGTTCAGCTACTGGGACACAGCAGTCCATGTTGGTCCCTCGTACGGTTTTAGAAGGGTTAACGTCAATTGACAGGCGAAACGTGATGGTCTATCAGTGAATGAGTACTAGATCAAGTAGATATATTCTATCAACAGAGTAGTTAAGAAGTGTATATACCTGCCTCAGAGGCAACACTTAACATCACCGTTGATTACAACTTTTAAATATTTAATTGGGTGAACCAATCCTCAGAGTCAATGTCATCCGAAAAAATTAAACCTTTGTGAAGATAAGCTAGATTCTGGCGCATTTGCGGTTATCAACAGAACTATCCCGCTTAAAAAGCAAAGTTTTCCAAAACCATTTCAAGTTCATAGTTCTCCTATTTGACGGTAATGTGCCAAGTTAAAGCAACCCTCCCTAAAATACAAACTTATATACCATTCCCTCTGGCGTTTGTAAATAACTTCAATTCGAAAAAAAAATCTTAGAAATCCCTGAGAATGCTCTCAAAAATCTCAAGCACCAGACAAGTTAATTGCATTTGCTCAGGTGAATATGAAAACGGTCTGCAAATCGAACAGAGGGCAGAAAATGCAAACATACCCGTCTGCTGTGCAGCTCTTATGTCGTCCTTATTGAGTTCTAAAACACCATCAGTATTGTGTTCGCACTTGAAAAAGAAGTCCTTGCGGTGAAATACCTCCACCCAAACACAGAACAAAACAAAAGGAGAGGACAACAGGAAAAAAATAGAATTTCGATAAAACAATGGACGAGGAATTATTTTCCAAGAGTTTGTTGATTTTTTTTTTACATATATATATACACGTATACAAAAAAGGGTCTCGTGTAGTCCTGCAAAATGTCCCCTCTTTCAATGTTTCATTTGCTCTTCACAGGCTATACACTAAGCACACACCACACAGTCTCCCACTCTGACTGAGTGACTTGTTGTCATTGTAGAATCCACACACACACAAATCGGAGTTTTTTTTTTTTTTTTGAGAGCTCCAGTATGCAGTGTCAAAATCACTCAGGGCTACTCCCGAGCATATTGTGGACGAGATGATAACAAGCCAACGCACATAGGTACTTGAAACATATTTTCCTTTAACTAAGGATTCAACCCTCACAATAGAAGAAGGACTCGGGCAATATAGAAGAGGTGATGTTGTGGATGTTCATCATCATGATGATGATGAAGGTGAAAAACAGGCGTAAAATGAACACACCCGCACAAAGGAAAAGAGCATCTCTCCACATAAGACTTTAATTAAATGAAGTTTTTGAATTGTGATTCTTGAAGCGGAGTGTTGCACTGGTCTCTTTCTTTAGGGGATGAATTCCACCCTCCTCAAATGAATAAATGTTGAAGACGGTGAAGATGACGATGAAACGAAGACTACGATGGTGTTGATGATGGCAAATCTCCAAGAGTGTACACGTGTTTACAATTCCCATCACCCAACTTCAACACCATTGTCGTCACCGTCGTCATCCTCGTCATTGCCAGGACTATACTGTTGAGCCTTACCTTACTTTATGATGTGATAATGTGTGTTAGCGAGTGACGTTTCTGTTTTGGGTCTGGTACAATTTTTTATTCAGTACAACCTGCTCCGTGGTACAAGTATCAAAAGAATTTTTAATTGTCCTGTATTCCTCTTGGAGAATTGCCTTTTTTGCGAAGCCTCCCTTCTTTGTGTTGTTATTCTCTCGAGGTTTGGATTTTTTTTTGTTCGTATTGTACTCTGTTTGGTGACTTCTTTGCAAGTGCTTGCCAGAGGCTTTATTTGGTGTTGAGAAACAGTTGCAAACAGAGAAAAAAAATAATAGAAGAGAAAATAAATAAAAATGTGAGAAGAACAAGTGGAAGATTGAAGGAAGCGACATTAATCAAACATGTCAGGAAGGTGGCGAGTACCTTTTGTGGATGGAAAAATGGCAAGCGTTAATGGCTTCACTCAAAACATGTTAATTTATGTCGTTTGGATGAAGGATCTTTTGTGGACGTGGTCTGATTTTGGTGGATGGAAAATTTCGCCAGTGACGTGTCCTTGGAAGAGGGTTTATTTTTAGGCAAATGATAATGATGCTGTTGGGGATATTTTGGCCATGTATGTGCAGGCAAATTCGAGTGAATCTTGGAAACGTTAAAGAAGCTGGGGACAGGACATTCGCGGAAATTTGAGGGATACTTTAATTCTCTATAAAAAAAAAACAAATGCAGGAAAAGTGAAGGATAAGTAGACACTTTACAAAGAAGATCCATGGGAATAACAGATAAGCTCTTAAAAAATATCCTGCGAATTTATAATCGGCACTTAAGAAGCTCTCTATGGCTATATTCGGAAACGATGACACGTGATCTTCAATCATTCAAGATGCGCTGAAAATTACAGTCGAAGTTTGTTTCCTAGGATATAGCCCACATGTAATATCCCTCACCAACAATTTAATTGCTTTTGTGAATTTACACAGCCCTACGCATGATTAAAATTAAAACCAAAACAAGCCTGCTGTGGCAAACTTTTTCTTATATAAGTTGAGCTACAGTCTGGAATGAACTTGGGCCTCAACCAACATGTCTCTCCAAATGGCCCGGTCCTTAGCTAACTGTCCCCAAATGGCACTCGAAGTTGGTTGAGGTCGGTTTCTACTTATCCTCGTACTTAAGGCGAGGTCTTCCTCTACTGCGTCCAACGTCTGGCTGGTAATCGAAGACTCTACGAGCCGGAGCATTGGTGTCTATTCGTTCTACATGTCCTAGCCATGTGTGCACTTCCAATGCGGAGTTTTTTTGACTAGGGGCATGTCGCTGTACAGCTCGTATAGTTCTTGGTTGAATATTCCTCTCCATATCCCGTCAACGCAACGCAAAAGGGTCCGAAGAATTTTCCTCTCAAATCGACCGAGGATCTCTTTATCCACTCTTAATACGGTCCATGCTTCAGCAGGACTGGGATGATCAGGGTCTTATAAAGGATCTCCTTAGTAGTTCCAGTGAGGGCTTTACTAACTTGCCTTCTTAGCATGAAGAAACAGTGGTTGACAAAAGTAATTTTTCGTTTAATTTCTGACGAGATCTTGTTGTCAGAGTTAATAGCGTTAGACAAAGCTAGGATGACAAAGTTGCGTACTACCACTAAGTTATATCTGTCACTTTAGGTATATATGTCGGGGCGTAAGCGGATATAAGGCTTCTGTTGGCGAATTTGGCCTTGATGCAGATTGTTACAATGCGTTCGCTAATGTTTTGGAAACATAGGACTTTTTGCTTAAGTCTGGCACTTATAACAAATCCGCATCTGAATATTCTCTATTTCAGTTCAAAACACGGTCCATGGTAGATTTCACAGTTCTTCATCCTCTTTTTGCCTGGCCCATCCTATCGTATTTCCTGAATGGCAGTGATGTCTGATTTGTAGCATTTTAGGGATTCTGCTAGTTGTTCGCCTTCACCTCTCCTGTTTAATGTTCTCACCTTCTCACAGTTGCTGATACGAACATCGTTGTCGTTTTTTCGTTCAGCGGGGTCGTCAACAATAAGATCAGTTCTTTCCGATGGTATTGATTGCTTCGTAACATATATTTTTTTCCATGGGTAAATAGTTAACCCAAAGCACAACCCTTACCTGGAGGGCCAGTTCCAATTTCTTAGATACCCTTGGGCCGCGGGGCCATCAGTATCCACTGCGGGATTGAGCGTTGCCTTTGGTCTTTCGACTGATCTGCCATATTTATTCAAGGAGCCTGACTTACCTTTTAGATTCCTAGATTACCTGTTGTTCGAATATGTCAAAGCAGCTCATCTAGGTTCACCTGGGATAGCAGGCCGGATATTCCGTACCAGTCTGACCAGGCTGTTTCTAGTGTGGCTGTTTTTCGTCTTGTTATCAACACTCGCACTTATCGTTTAGAAAGTCAAATCCGGCTGGAGGCGACCCGTACCTGATGGTAACCACTTGTATTGCATGGGTTCACCACCAATAGATGGCTGTGGTTACACGAAAAGCCGGGCAACCACGATGCCTTCACAAGGGGCCTACTTCTTAATCAGGCTAAACCATTCAGTCAAAGGATTTCATGTCTTAGGGTTCCTGATTCCCGTGGTACCAGACTTTAGCCTCTGGTAATGCTCCGCACGACATTTTTTATGGGTCAAATAATAAACCCAATTCAGAATCTCATAATTTACTAAGTCACTAATAACCGAGGTAACTGGTCAGCAACAACACCAAGTAACACTCCATACTTAGTTTTTTATAAATGACTACATTGCCCTATTGAAAAAAAAAATTTTTTACGGCAATTGTTATCCATCACGCGATGATGCCCCAATTATGGGTCCAACCCCCTGGGAATCAAGCAACACCAAATGCGTTTTTCCATAGGTTTATCTTTGAGTAAACTACTAGCTGACAGACGTTGTCCTGGTTTAGCTTCACCGCAAGACGGGTGCCATTACAAAGACGTGGCTGAATTATGTTCCGTTGGATACTTGTTGCGAATATCATCTTGGTAAGTAATGAAATCACAACATTAATTATTGAACTTTAGTTTCGAGGCGTATACGTGATATTTTTCATAAGATATAAAAAATATTTTCTTCAAGTTAAAATTTCTTTTAACATTTTATATGGCCATATGGGACAAAACTTGCAATGTATGCTGAATAAGAATGTCTGATAATTTTCAGATTTTTAGGAAACTACCCTTATTGCTAAAAACTGAAATTAAAATTCATGCAAATATCATAAGAGAAGGCTACAAATCGTTGAAACCCCTTTACCATTCCATCCTTAAATTAAACATCCCCAAAACATCGGAGTGGCTTTTTCAAAAAATTCTGCTTACAGAGTTTATCAAAATATTTTATGGTTCGTCAAACGTTCTTCTATTACATATGCTATATGGGGTAGAGTATACAAATAGTTTTAATATGAAAACAACCCCCAAAAGTTTAGTAAAATTGGAAAATGTTTTGCTGCAAATTTTTCAAAAATAATGTAAAATACATTTCGTTCGCATCGTTTGGACCCCGAAAATCGTTTTTTTTAATAAAACGCTCACAAAAAGTGGGTGTGTCTAAATACCTTATATGGATGAAAAATAGACAATGACATAGTCTAAAAGGTCTGAGCAGGACTTTTTTAAAATTTCTTATGATTTGATCAAAAAATACATTTATTAAAAATCTGGGCGTGGCAGTGTGCGGATTTTAAATGTTTACACTCGTTCTGCTCCGCCGGCCAGAGAGTCTATATACCAAATTCCAACACTCTATCTCAAAATGTAAGGCCCAAATTTCAGTGACACACAGACGGACGGAACCAGAAAGACGGACAGACAGACAGACAGCCAGACATGGCTAGATCGACTCAGCTAGCGATTGTAAGTCGATCCATATACTTTGGGGCACATCTATCGAAATTATTTCTCTATGTTACAAACTTAATGTCAAAACTAAGATACCCCTTGGGATAGGGTATAACGAGTATTGGATTCACGAATAGGTCGTGTGTACTTGCTTCTTGCACGACCAACTTGAAATTATATATAAGAGCTCTTTATACTGAATTAGTACAATTTTCCATTAATCTGACGCATTAATCAGGCTGAATTTGAACGATGGCAAGGATAATGTTGGCTCTTAGGATCACCGTAGTTTGTGGCATATTTGCATAGACCTGCGACTTCAAAAAAAAGCACACAAGAAAAAGGCTAAATGTGTAAAATCATACGATCTCGATGGCCAGTTCACATCACCCCCACGTGCGATCAGCATGGACTCGAATTGCGTGAGCTGTGTGGCACGTAGCGCTATCCAGTTTGAACACTTGTCGTTGTGGTCCATATCCTCCAATTCAGGCCAAAAGATGTTGGAAATCATCGACTTTAGCGCTCCCTGTTGACGGTGATAGCATGGTCAACGTCGTTCTCAATGAAATATGGACCTATAGTGCCCCCAGCACAAAATACATACCAAAAAGTGACTTATTCGGATTGCATTGCACGCTCTTGGATCTAATGTGGATTACTATCATCCCGAATTCGCCAATTTTTTTTATTTGCGTACCCTGTTATCCAGAAATGGGCCTCATCGCTTAAGATGATTGTTCGATAAAAAGTAAAAGTTAAGAAGTTCCTAGTGGAAGACCCTTTATTACTAAAAACACATTGAAAATGTGTATATTTGTGTATGAGAAGTGGAGCAATAGAAAAGCCCCCAAAGAATCCTCCACTGGACAATTTCTTTAACAAACTAAATCCGACTAAACATTAACTCCTCAGACAAAATATTCATGAACAGAATGTCGAAAAATGAGATGTCCAAGAAATCTTCTAAATCCCCTGCGCGTCCATGTTTATGTACAAAATGTGATATGTGTTGAAAACATTTTTTTGTATCATTATCGGCCCTATCAGGGTATCCGATCATGGTATCCGTGCGAAGAGTAATTCTCTACGCAATGCAAATCTAGTCGGAGACTAAATTAACGTTCATAGTATCGGTTTGCTAAAGGTGCATCAACGCATTCATTTGACATCAGCAAAAATCCGCAACCTTTTCTGGTGTCCTCTTGGTGAAATTCCGAGCTACGTCGAGTTTCTCATGCGTCAACTCAACCAAGCGCTAATATTGTTTGGTGCTTGTTTTTTCATTTGAATTTTGCTGAAACACCAGTTTTCAACAAAAAAATCAACAAAAACTTAACCAAAAGTATTTTATTGCTTAAAATTTGTTCAATTAAAAATGTTTGCTAGACAAATAGATGCCGAAGACCATCGGAGAGAAATTGACGTGTGGCTGTCAAAAACAGAGGCAAAAAATGTAACCCATCGCAATGAAACGCAGACTGCCGTTGTGCGTTGCGCTTTGTCGGACAAATGTTGTACGGAACGATTACCATGAAGCAAATTTCTCCGATTTGTACGTAATCAGATAATTTTTCTTTCGGAACGGATACTATGAAGTATGAAAAGCCAAATATTATTTGTTTTGAAAAGGAACCGTTTCAACCGAGATTTGGAGAAAACGTACCCAACCAAAAATGTAACTCTTTTTATCTGGGGTCTATATAAAAACTTGAGTTTTAACACTGATACCTGGTCAGAATCAGCATAAGCATCACGGCGTCTACAAGGTAGAATACAAATACGCGCGATACAACTGATGGGAGACTAAACTGTGGCGAATTTCAAGTCTCTCTTGAACATAGTTGGAATGTTTTCTGTTTTATAATGTTATATCGCCACTGTAGTGACAAATTAAATATTCAGTTGCATTCATCCCCTCATTAACCGTACAACTATTCACATGCATGCTAATTAATTTACCCTTGAGCCTACCCTCGGGCTTACAATGAAATGTAGAGATTCATTCCTAAACCGAATAACAGAAATGTGATGTGCTTTTCCAAACTCAGTTTTACTTTGCCATTACAATTTACAGACGCATATCAGTATCTACAATTTCTCGAATGCCTGTGCTCAAACACTCCTAGGGGATCCAAAATCCTTTTAACGTGTATCGGTTCTAATCAAAAGTAAAGGCTTTGCAAAGCAAGCTTGAATTTTTCTGGAAAGCTTGATAAAGCAATAATTTACGTTGCAAGTACATACAATCTTTTCAACACTATTACTCCATATAGAAGAATATCTCTAAGATAACGTGTTAGACAGTCATACAAGAGTTGGAATCGTAACCCCTATTATTACTTGGCAACATTGTTGCAAAAATTATTTACAATTTCAACATTTGCTTACTTAAACCAATCAGGTCCAGCAATCTAAATTACCAGAAACCATTCAATCAATGAATTATAGCCCTAATGTGAATAAAACAAAAAAAAAAAAAAACGCCTGCCTCATCCATCAATCTATATATCTGATAATCACCGACATAAATAATTTAATTACAAACAAACATGCAATTCCCATTAAAAAAATCCCAACCAACATACACAGACAAAAGCGGCGACGTCCTTCCTCAACCAGTAGCACACTCAACAATAAAGAAATCCTTTTTTTTTTGCAAAAAAAATTAACCAACCACACTTCAAATCAAGTACCAGACCATGCATCATGCTCTGATGAAACCATAACCTCAACAATGAACATCGTTCTGTACTTTCCAATGTTCGCAGTTGCCACTGGCAGTGCGGAGAGGGCCGAACCGCCCTCATTTTTCCGCTTATTTCGGTACAAAAAAGGATGCTCCTCATTCAGCAATCCGCGCGCCAACTCTTTCCACCCACACACACCACCCTCCTTGCCAAAGCATCCTTTCGCTGTCATCACAAATCTCAAGATTTGTTTGTTGGCAAACAAATAAAAAAAAAGTGTTATGCCCTTTTCATCTTCAAAGGGGAACAACAAGAAAAGGAATGATGACTTTGTCTGTTCCCTGGCTAAAGGACAACTCACAGGACAGACCTCTTTTTCATCGCTGAGATATATAGAGCAGTTGTCGTTGTTGTTTTGCAGTTACACAACAACAACAAAAAATGAGACGCTATTATTGTGATGATGTCGGGAATATTTTGTATACAGCTGGAGATATTTTTCCTAGAAATCATCACCATGAATCAACAGTCATCGTTTGTGGAACGACGACGGTTTCAAGTCCTCGAATTAAACATTTTTGTTTTGCTTTGGTAGTAGTTCGTCGTCGTCCTCGTCGTTTTTTTTTTTTTTTTTTTTTGAAGCCTCCTTTGTGTATTGAAATCGAAATCGCTTGTGACATGGTGTCGTCTGTGGCTGACATTTAACACTATTTCTGGAGGGCATAAAACATGGGCTAGGGTCAATCTAATTTTAGATTCATGATCGAAAGGACAAGTCCTTTGAAGAAAATTCAGTCTCTTTGGCGAGAGTTGGGGATCAAATAAGCCAACCGTAGTGAAGGACTTTGGTGTCTGAGGACAAGTTGATTCAGGATTTGAGGACTAGATGAAGTCTGCTGAAGGAAATCAAGTTCGAGCTGAAATTTGTGAGATCAGACTGAATTTTAAGTGGTTCATCATCTATGATTTTTCTTTCACCCAGCTGGTTGCAGTGCCTCTGTGGTAGGGCTACCAACCGAAGGACCTAGGTTATAATGATTCATATTATCCGGTGCTTTGAAAAAGCTGTTCCTAAAAATAATTAGGACATACGACCAAACCTGTAACCCTGTAATCGAGGTATTCGAGAAAAAAAGTCAACCCTAGCCCTCTTTTAAGTGAGCCGAGGTGAACCAAATATTTCGGGACACCATTCAGAACTGCTGTCTGACATTCAATGGAATAAGTAAAAAAAATCAATACACCGGCGCCTGTCTTTGAAAGCCTTCGATACCGCATTGTTAGAGGGAACTTTCTGGCTTGGTATAGGTAAACCCTTTATGATCTATGAAATGCTTATGGGTAAGAAGTTTGTTGTGAAATGTGGCAACGTAACTCCTACTAAAGTTTTGGAAATTAAAAACGATTTACAGCAAGGGGCGGGAAACTCCTCGATATATATTTTTTTAAAAGATTTATATAAGTGATCTTGTAGGTTTCCTCAGTCATTCTATAGCTTACGCAGATGATCTTGTGGCACACAGATCAGGTCCGACAATCGATGTCTTTAACATAGGCTGGGACCGTGACTTTAAAATTTGGAATGGCTAGAAATTCTGCAAAAACTAATTTTATTCAGAACCCCATTGCTAAAGCGTTCTAGCAATATCAGAAAGAACTGTGAAATTTGGAGAACATTGGGAAACGTTGGCGGTGAGGTGTAGCTAAGAGGTCTTGGCATCTGAATTGAACAGTTTCTATATTTTAACATGCATGTAGAATGTAGAAACTTATCTGGCAAGAGGATCAAAACAATCAACTTGAGTCAAGGGTGTAAGACATTTGCTTCAAGTCCAAAAAATCGTTTATATCGACTTGTTATCCCGGTATTGTACCACCACTACCGTAGCGCGTGGGACGAGCGGGTGATTCACGGCAGGTACGTCGGAAATGCTTAACAGCTCCTCCGCTTTAGCATGGTGACTTCCAACCGAGATAAAATCGATACAGTAGCTTTGTTAACTAGATTGGGTATAGTTAGACAGCCTTGAGAGGAGCTTAGCCAGCCATAATGGGACTCTGCCAAAATGCGCTCAATAACGACGTGATGGGTGGATGCAGCGGCCTATTGATTAGCGCGTTGGACTAATAAGCGCTGGGTCGCTGGTTAAAATAGCGAATGTAACAAGACCTTAGTTTTTTCACTGCCCATTCTTTTGCGAACGTCTGACAAACATCCAATGATATAACATTGTCATGAGAGGCTTCTAAAATGTGCCTTTCGGAGTCGGCGTTAAACACGGTTAAGCAGGTGGTAATCTTCTTTGTGAAGCCATGTAAATCCTGATAATGCCAGACATTCATTTTCAATGACGAGATGAAATCCCTTTTGCCCTTTGGGACCTTTGCGAGGTAACCTAGCCAAAAATCGTTCCAGAAGTGGCATTCACGTGGAATGCAACACCAATCGCCATCTTATTTAAAGGGTATGTCTCGTCGGTCATAACAAATCTCTTGTCATCAATCTGTAATGCTCGGCGTTTATTTTTATATCTATGCCAGTTTCGTTTTGAAAGATGTCCGTACTGATGACAAAAATCCATGCTAAGCTTCTCAAATTTGACATTCAGCTTCAGACTGGAGGTCCCATTCTTTATGGCTCCTTCGGGATGCATTTTGTGCTCGTGTGGATTAGTTTTATTCCAAAATTTTACCTGTATAACCAGTTCTCTGTATTTATTTTTAAGCTGTCGATATTTATTTTTTACATGCGACTTCCTAGATATTTCTCTTCATTTACAAATGGGACTCGTACCGCGTTAATAAAGACAGGAAAGTCATATGTTTGCTGTCATACAAGGCTTTAAAATCGACATAAAGTTGATTAATACCTCTATGAACTTTCTACAGGACCAGTTAAAGTGTTAAGATTTGGCCTAAGATTTGTGCAGTTAAAAGCCGATAAGATTCGTATCGAATTGTTTTGACAATCACATGTTGCTTTAGTTTAAATCTTGCAGACTTTGTTTACGCATCACAGTGGGTCTCCTCTCTGATAGATCGGAAAAATTCCATCAGAACCCATCCATTGCGAAATCGCCCTCTCAACTAATTAACTCATTTCCACTCGAAATTTGATTGAATTTCACCACTGCAGTTACAACCATACTTCTCGAAACCATTTTCCGGTAGACTGACTACACCGCATTAACCAGAAATGCTCATGCTCGACCCCCCTGCCCCTCCTTCCCACAAAATACTTATTTAATTCGACAAAAACCATCCAAATAACTCATTTATGAATAGACTGCAACTATTCATCAAGCTTTCTGCTTAGCCACATGCTGTCCGAAACACACACTCCCACACATAGCTCCACTCATACATCTCCCCTGGGTGGCTTTGCGTTTTTCAGTCAGCATCGCATATTTCACTTACATGCTCCACTTACATCAACGATATTCAAATGCAAACCAAACTGCAGTGTAACGCCATAGAAAATGCTTTAAATGCATTTTACCGTTTCACAAAATTGCCACACAAAAGGACCTCTCGGCCAAACCAGTACTCTTTCTCTCACTCCTCGGCATCAGCATCATGAGGATGATGATGGAAATATTTGTACCCAGCTATGTCCTTTTTATATCCCCTGCTGACTGCTGCTGAGAAACGGTCGTCGATTTTGGGTTTTCGGGAAACGATTCGGCACACAAAAGCGATATAATCACTTGCTCAACTTTCAGGCTGACCTCGGTGGTAGGCATAGTTACCTAAGGACATGCAGTATTTCTACTATCGGTAGGCCGACATTTGGATATGTGCTCGTGATGCATTTAAACGCACTCATTTGCTGCTAAGTTACGAATTTTATCAAACGTAATTGCAGTAGATTTGCACTTGGACTGGTAGATATACAAAAACGCGAAATTGGGTTTAGGCGTTTCGGGAGCGTTTATACGATAGAATGGAGGTGTTTAGAGGAAAGCGCAGCACTTTGAATAGCAATGGGTGGGTATAGAGCGTGTATTGCAGGTTCAATAGATTGCGTGAATGCGGGTTTCCGTTCTGTTTGGGAAATGCAGTGTTTGCAGTACAAAAAATGAAACTAATTAGCTAAGGGGTTGGAAGTCGGCATGTTTAGATAGTAATGCAGTACACCGTTTTCCTAGAGACGTGATTGTTTCAGTGAAGCCTACCATGGATATTCTTCTTGTGGTTCCTTCACTTCGATAAATAAAATAAAATTTTTTGGAGCAACAGGCTCGTTAGTACCCGGGGCCTCTTTCCTCACAACAATTCATGTGCTTCCTGTTTTATGCCGAATCCGAACGTCTGAGTTGAGATACACTTTTCATGACAATTGATACTACTCGAATGATTTGTCAGGTCATCTTTTGAGGAGGGCCAGGAGGGCCAGTGAAGATCATTTAGGTGTTACTATGGCGTGGAATCGAACCCAAACCTTTTGCGCGGCAGTTCATCGCACTTACAATATCCATTGACAATAACAAGATTCTTGTTGTGAATGAAAACGCAATTGACATAAATTACCTATAGCTAGGTTTCTCGCGGCCACCAGCAAGAAACCCCTGGTTTGATGAGGAATGCCGACAGATGTTGGCAGCCAAGAACGAGGCCTACAAGGCTAAGCTGCAGGTGAAGACGAGAGCTGCCATTGAGCTCTATAGTCAAAGAAGAAGGAAAGAACATCGGATTTTCAGAAAGAAGAAAAAGTTCAAGAAAAGCGCGCGATCGAGGATAACGAGAGGTGCCACTCCAGGAACGTTGTTCGCAAGTTTTACCAAAGTGTAAAACGTCAAAGCCAGGGATACAAGGCTCGAACAGAATTCTGTCGAGATGGACAAGGAATATCGTAGTTGAGACATAGTCGATGCTGAGGATATGGAAGAACCACTTCTGCACACTGTTAAACGACGATGACGAACAACATTCCGCTGTCAGGCAGAACGAACCATTTAATATTGGCAACGACAGCGAAAACTGCCAACCACCCGACCTAAGTGAAGTGAGGATAGCAATATCTATACTCAAGCTTAGCGGGAAGGCCGTCATTTCCAGCGGCCTTATTAAGCTTGAGTATAGATATTGCTATCCTCACTTATAAAGCAGGCGGAGATGACTTGGTAAGTAACATCCACCAACTCATAAGCCAAATCCTGGTCGGATGAAAGCGCCTGAAGAATGGAACCTCAACATCGTTTGCCCGATGCACAAAAAAGGAGACCCTCTGAACTGCGCCAACTACAGAGGCATAAGTCCGCCTTACATCGCCTACAAGATCCATCGCCGTAATATGTGAACGCCTGAAACCGTATACCAACAACCTGATCGGGCCTTATCAGTGTGGTTTTAGGCCAGGAAAGTCCACAATCGATCAAATTTTCACACTTCGGCAGATCCTGGAAAAAACCTAAGAAGTCCAAATCGATACCCACCACCTATTTATCGATTTCAAAACCGCATACGACAGCATTTATAGAGACGAAATATACAGAGCCATGCTAGTTTTGGTATATCGCCCAAACTCGTCCGTTTGTGTAGGATGACGATGGAGAATTCCCGCTGCACCATCAGGGTCGGAAACGACCTCACCGAAACATTCGATACCAAAAAAAGGATTTAGGCAAGGAGATGCGCTGTCATGTGACTTCTTCAATTTGATTCTTGAGAGGATTGTGCAAAACTCCCGAGCCAACACCAGAGGCACAATTTCCCAAAAATCGGTGCAACTACTAGCATAGGACTCAACGTGATGTCATAGCCACCTTTGCTAGTATAGTGAAGGAAGCGGCAAAAATGGGTTTAGCAGTAAATGAGGGTAAGACAAGGTATATGCTGTAAACACGAAAGGACACACAACATCAACGAATTGGACAGAACGTCACCATTGACAGATATAATTTTGAGGTAGTACGGGACTTTGTCTACCTCGGCTCCGCTATTAACTCTGACAACAACAGCTCGTCAGAAATCAAACGAAGAATTACTCTTGCCAATCGCTGTTTCTTCGGGTTAAGAAGGCAATTTAGTAGTAAAGCCCTCACTCGAACTACTACGGAGATCCTATATAAGACCCTGATTATCCCACGCTGAAGCGTGGACCGTATCAAAAGCGGATGAAGAAATCCTTGGTCTATTCGAGAGAAAAATCCTTCGAAAAATCTTCGGTCCCGTTTGCGTTGACGGGCTATGGAGACGGAGATTCATCCACGAACTATACGAGCTATACAGGTCGTCAATAAACTTCGCATTGTACGTCTAAGATGGCTAGGACATGTAGAACGAATGGACACCAATACTCCGGCTCGCAGAGTCTTCGATTCCCAGCCAGACGTCGGACGCAGTAGAGGAAGACCTCGCCTTAAGTGGCGCGCACAAGTAGAAACCGACCTCAACCAAGTTGGAGTGCGCATCTGGAGGCAGTTAGCTAAGGACCGGGCTAATTGGAGAGGCATGTTGGTTGAGGCCCAGGTTCATTCCGGACTGTAGCGCCACTTAAGTAGTTAGTAGTAGTCTTAAAACTCAGCTTGACCATACTCTCCCAGTCAAAAGAATTTTTGTTTGATTTCAGAACGTTGTCCTCATGCCGAACAGGATATGTCTTTTTTCATAAACCAGACTTTAAAACGCTACTTTATCCTTGTTTTGTACTCCACTGCTGCTTGGACAACTCATCTCAATTTGCCCAGCAGCCATATTCGAGTGAACCAACACCCCTATCGGTCTAGTATACTAGTTTAGTACTTTCCACCGAATGCACGCATATAGATGTTCCTGATTGTGTGGGAATGTGCATCCTTCTCCATTGGAACACGCATTGCTTCCCCCAAAATAGAACACATAAATCTAATTGAGATTCATTCAGTGTGAGACACAACAACCAGTGTCGGTTTGATTTCAGGAGGCAGGCTGCTGGATAGTTGATACCACTGTTGCATAGCCAGCCTATGCCCACATTCAAACCCCCCTTACATTATAACATTGTTGTTGTTCATAGCTTACACATACACACAAATGCATATTTTTTTTCATGTCCCGTCTTGTGTTGTTTTGTTGTTTCATCGTCGTCATCATCATGATGATCGGCTTGGATACACTATCGTGCAGCATAGAGGAACTAAATTAAATGGGCCTCTGGGCATTTGTTCTCTTGCGGGCGGACATGTGTATACAATTTCAATGGCTAAGGCTTTGTTCTCCTCGAAACATTGGAAATTGGCTTGGCCCGAAGTTTTCGCTTGGTGTGGTGGTGACTATGCATACGCAACACATATATCGCATTAATGTGAACCGAAAACTTGTTCTACTAATGGTTTGCATTAGGTCCAGGAACGAGCAATGTATATGACTGTATGGACAAACCCAAAAACCAGGACCAGGAAAGTAGCAAATATCAGGATTCACGCGTCCTGATGATGGAAGACAGCACAATTTGCCTTTGCAACTATAAATTTACCAATTTCAGAGTGAATTGGCGCCCGGTTTCTCGATATCGACGACGAATAGATGCAACATCCTGGAAAATAATAATGTACCGGAGAAACGAGAACGGGATATGTGAAGCATTTAATCGACAATGAGTGCAAAGTTGTGTTTTAATTGGGCAAGGGATGTGTATCTTTGGTATTTGAGGTAGGTGAAGGATGTTTTTGGATTCAAGTGTGGGTGTTAAGGGAAGGGGTGGAATTAAATGGTAGTGACCGATGGGTTGTATGTTAATAGAATGGTAGAATGGTCTATATTTCAAATGTTGGTGTATGTTTAATGTTAAACTCGTATAACAGTTATTTAAATGAAATATTAAGCACAAACGAATGTGTTTGTGCATCTTTAATTCGAGACACAATTCAAGCTTTTAAATCACATAAAGCTTTGAAAAGCTCCAAACTTTGAAAAGCTTTAAACACTTTAAAAGAAATTGAAAGCTTAACCGGAAATTCTACAGCCGGCATTAAGTTATATTAGGGGATGATTTCCAAAAACTGGCACCAAGAAAAAATATCGATATCCATATCTACCTACCAACCGGATAACGGATAAAAAGACCAATCCCATGCATACATCCTGGGGGTTATGATATTGGATTTGTGCTTTGAAAGCAAGAGAAAGTCGATTAAAATGTTTCTTACCTATAAAAAGATAACTTGAATGTACTTCAAAAAAGCTTCCATAGAAATAAAAAAAGAAACGTTGAAGTCAACAAACTATAAAAGCTTAAGAATTTAAATATTCAAAAAAATCAGTTTTAACCGAAATTTTAGAGGATTCACTTCAGAATAACTGATTGAGAATCAGTATAACTCCTCAGCCTCACTTGGATACATTATTTTCATGAGCTTAATGCTTGTGCTTAGGATTATAGCTTTTGGGAAGAAGTTATGAAATTATTAGGATTATAGCTTTTGGGCAGAAGATTAAAAACTATAAGGAATATGGCTTTTAGGAAAAAGCTTTAAAACTACGAAGATATTTAATTTCTTTAGCAACCAAACATTATGAATTTTCCTGCACGATTTCCTTCAAAGGAAGAAATACACTATTAAATTATTTCTACTATTTTCGGCCTGCAGTACCCACGCTTCAAAATCATATATAAAAGTATAATGCTGCTCAATATTTTTGGGCTTATAGGTTTGGTGGAAATTCAAGCCATATAGACCTTTGACAGAGTGTACCAACATGATTTTGATGGCCGATTTTGACTGCACTCATATGCCCTCAGTTGAAATTGAAAATGTTCAAGGCGTATGACCAGAAAGAAGTGGCAATCAAGCCAGACAAATGGCTAATTTGTCAAAAATGGGATAGGTATGGCATTTTTTGGTACTTAAGAGTTAAAAGTTTTGTAACCTCCTTCTCAAAAGCTTGAATTCTATTTTTTAGCAACTATCCAAATACTTAGGAGACTCATTCAAGCTTTTGGATGCAAGTTTATTAAAGTAAGTTTTCAAGAACAATGCTCTTGTCTAGGAAAATGGTTTATTTAGTGGATATTACAACCTTAGAGCTTTTTGTCTGAAAATGCGTATTCAAAAATATGTTAGTTCCCAATTTGACTGTATGGTGCACTGTTTACACTTGTTGAATGTGACGTGGTTCAAACGAAAACTTCTAAAATTACAGAAGCAACGTCAAGAAAGGACACACCTAATGTTGTTCTATCAAAATTCCATGGAATATTTGAATTGTAACTGCAAAACTAATTTTTGGTGGGTATATTGCAATTCCGCGTGGTATTTTTTAACAAATAGTGATACCCTTAATCTGAATGCCTTTTCGCATAAATATAGTAGTACCACTTAGATGATTTGTAAGGTTATTGCTGTGATTTTAAAGTATACAAATATGAGGAACAACTTTCTAAAAATTAATATTTATTCTAGATCTTAGCTGTTCGAGATTTTTAACTTTCTCTTACAAAGAGAAAGATATTGTTTTCGTGAAAATTTTCGACCTCGAGATTTTGATTGATTCCAACATTACGATGATAGCGGAGCCTAAAAAAGTGGTTTTTGGAAATCCGTCCGTTGGTCCGTCCGTCTGTCCGTAATGGTCTCCCCAGCCTAAACGGCTTGACCGATTTTCTTCAAAATTCGTATCCAAGCTTGTTTTGGTCATAATTCTAGGCCATTTTTTTTGTTGGCTTTTAGCCATGTTAATAACGGTACCTGCCATATAAAAATTACACATAACCTCAATTTTCTCGAAAACGGATCTAACGGTTTTGATTAGACTTTACATATACTATAAGCATATTAGTTCCAACAAAACTGCATACCCAGTTTTTTCGAGCAAATCCATATAACGGATGTTGTCATTTAGGCCATATAAAGAAAATTGTTAATTTCTCGCAAACTACTATGACAAATTGAATGAAATATAATATATATACTACTATTACAGTTTTAAACAACTCCACATAATTAGTTGTAGCCCAACTATCATTTAACGGAATTTTCAGTTTTGGCCAATAACGAAAAATAATTATTATTCACTTAGAAACCGATTCCTTCAAATTTCGGAGTAAACGTTCGTATAATCACATTATGACATTATTTATATCATTTTAAGCATAATTAATCAAAATGCGTACTATTTGATCTAACGCCTAACTCGCTGTGAAAGAGAAAGTTGCGTACGACCCAGCCGTGCACCCACCACTCGTTTTTTTTTTTTAGATTCGTTTTTGTGTTCTTTAGAGACTCGCATACGACATTTGGTTTGATCATAAATTATTTTAATTTTTTTAATCTTTACATTAAAATCATAAAATGCTTTTTCAAAGCTCATTAAATTTACGATTTTCTGAAAATGGAAATGTTAATGGAGGGATTTTGTAGATTTCTTGACTTGTAGTGCTTTGTTGAATTGAATTTTATTTATCGAAGAAAAACTTGACAAATTTTATAAGTTTCTGCGAAGCCTTAATGGGTTTTCTGCAAAAGGTTGTATAACAAAAATAGTTTCGATTAAGTTGAGTTAGAGCTTTCTAGTTATTGAACTTACATTTGTGCATTAAAAAGGAAACCTTTTATACTTTTTTACTAGTTCTAAATTTTGAAATATTTTTTTTCCAAATTTAAAGGTAGTACATTAAGCTAAAAGGGTTTTAACTGTCTTTTTCCATAGTTCTTATGGTTGCGGGGTCATTGAAGCTTGGCCTGCGCACGTCTTCTTGTATTGATATCATGTTTTAGGGGCCTTTTAAAACGATTGGCGTGACAGTATTAAAGTATTAACGTCACCTTGAAGATATGCTGCATCTGTAGTACATGGTCATGGAGTTCTTAGAGCCAATTTTGTAATTCATGTTCAAAATCGGACAAGTAGGCATGATTAGCTCAAGTTCGATTCATTAGATACATATCTATAATGATATGTCCAAAGCAATATACCTTTATGAGCACCACTCCACTGGTGTTAATGCTGAGCTAAAGGTATGCACTGCAGTGGTAGAGTGTTTCTGGTTCGGAGTTAGGTTAGGTTAGGTTTACGGGTTGGTGGAGTAGAGGATCCTCTATTCCGCCACACTTAGGTCCATGTGGACCCATTGTGATACCCTTGGTGGGATTACGTCCTTCCTTATCATTACTTTGGGTTACTCCATCCAGCCATCCTGATGTTCGTAGGAACCTGTAAATATAGGGTAATGGAATATCGGAAAGTTCTTGGATGTCTTGGAAGTATTAGCTTCCAAGTGTTCTGCTCCTCAGCTGACAGAGACTCGGGCAGTGACAGGAAATGAGGTGTATCCTCGTGTGTTTCTTCATCACCAGATATCGTCATCCTTGAGATTTAGTTTCATTGTATGGGTTCTGAGAAAGTTGTGACCAGTGAGAGCCCCTACCAGTTTAGATAAGGAGATTCTGTCGTACCGCAAAAGTTTTTTGGTCCGGTTCCCGTTGTATTCTGGCCAGAGCTTCCGAGATATTTCGCAGGTGGTCAATGACTTCCACTTGGCATTGCCTTTCATTCGGGTCTTGTATTCCACTCGTTCTTCTAGGTTACAGAGTGGTGGTTCGACCGTTTGCAGTGCCCGGTCATGATCTGTAGCAGATCCATTTCCTGCCCGTTCGTCGGCCATCTCGTTGTCGTCTATGTTCCTGTGACCAGGAACCCAGCAGAGATCAGCATTATGCTGTGAGCAGAGAACCTTGAGCTCTTCGCGACAGCGGCGAAATAGTTTTGATTTGATTTCGATAGCAGATACTGCTTTTATAGCCGCTTGGCTGTCAATGAATATGGTGATAACACTATTTGGTATTTCCATTATTGACACCAAATGAGCCGCTTCAGCGATTGCTAGCACCTCAGCCTGGAACACACTACTGTTTCATTTGTATGTTCAAGCCTTTACACAAATATTTTCTAAAATAAAACGGAACCAAAGGAACAATTTGTGTTACTTCATAGGGATATATATGTTTTGATATTTAGTTTGTAAATAGAGATATAATTTCTTTATATACCTTAAATTATAAGGATCGACTCAGAATCGCTGGTTTAGTCGCCCACTGGCGTCTTTTTTTAAAAAGTGTCAAAGCAAGATATTTAGACTATGACATTTCCTAAATTTCAGTTATATAATTTTTTTATTTGTTGATGCAAATAAAGTGTCCGCCAAATAACTTTTTTTTTTTTTTGAAAATGCTATAAAAAAACTACTGACTATTTTCTCAAATTTCTTTTTTTATTTGAAAGTAAAATCCTTCCGGTTTATAATAGAAAATAATTTCATTCAAATGGCTGCCTCGGCTGGCCATGCAGTAGCCTACACGATCGGTCCAATTTTTAAGCACATTATCGATTGTGTGCAGCTGTATTTCACCAATGGCTTCACGAATATTGTCCTTTAAAGCGTCAATTGTCTCTGGCTTGTCGGCGTAACACTTATCTTTTACGACACCCCACAAATAATAGTCCAACGGTGTCAAATCGCAGCTCCGAGGTGGCCAAACGACATCAGCTCTGCGGCTGATAATGCGATCTTCAAAAACAGGGCGCAAAACATCGAGTGAAGCTTCGGCTGTGTGGAACGTAGAGCCGTCTTGTTGAAACCAAATGTTGCCAATATACCCCTCTTCAATTTTTGTGAACAAAAATTCGTTCAACATGGCCCGATAACGATCGCCATTGACTGTAACGGCCACTCCTTGATCATTTTCGAAGAATAATGACCCAATTATGCCTCTGGACCAAAATCCGCACCAAACAGTGACTTGTTTTGGGTGTATCGGCTTTTCAATGTATGCATGCGGGTTTTATGTGCCCCAAATGCGACAATTTTGCTTGTTTACATACCCGCCAAGATCAACATGAGCTTCATTATAATAGACGGAAGCAATCGGAAGCTAATGTCAAAATTCTAAGTTAAGTTTTCTTCAGTACTCTCAATTACTCAAGTTGCCCATAACAGACTTTTGAGAATGGAATTGCAAACAACAAAAACAAAATTTCGTTGTTTAGGAACTTACAAATTTAAATGTACACAGCTGTTGAAGTGAAATGTAAAATTTGTATATGAAAGAACAAAAGAAAGAGAAAGAGCGAATCAATTCGCTTTTTCGTAAGTGAGCAAAAGTGAACGAATCGAAGCGAAAAGCTGTTATGGTCGTACAATACAAATTGCATGTGTTCGCACAGTTACGGAAGTGGTCGTCCGAAACCAGCTTCTATTGTAGTTCAGCCTTTAATCTTAAATGTCAAATTTCCAAAGGAATCTATAGGCAAGTCTGAGGAGTTAAGTTGGATTGTTTGAACTTTAAAAGCAAAAAAATTTAAGTCTCTCTGAAGAATTGTCTGCAGTAACTTAATAGATATCAGTAGATATCTATTAGAGCAGATAAAGTCACCTTGAGCTACATTTATGGCAGTAGATACGGCTGGTATTTCGGTGAAAATTTTATATAATTTTCCCACTTTCTGCAAAAGCTTTACCATCCTCATTATAGAAAATTTGATCGGAGGCGTGCCCAATGTGCACCGAATTTCCCTCTAAACCAAACTCATCGAATCTATTGCTTAACAACAATCTACAGTCCAAATTTCTGGCCGATCATACAAAATTTCCATTTTTATTTAATCTTAATATAATTTTATTATAGATTAGGGACTTCACATAACCCCAAAGAAAGTTATCTAAAGGTGTGAGATCACAGGATCCATTAAGCGAAATTGTGCCATCAGCAAATATTTCCCGCAATAAATTGATGGTGTTGCGTGCCCTGTGGCACGCCATCTTGTTAAAAGTTCTGTCCCTTCAATGTCATTGTTTAATTAAAAAAAAAAATATTTGTATTTTGACCGAAAACTGAAAAATACCGTGACCCCTGTTTCGTATTAAATTTAAGAATATGGATATCTACAATTTTTTATACTATCTTGGTGGTCTTTAAATTCCAAAACTCGTGTCTAATATTTAAATGCATGGGGACAATGCGGTGTTTATTAATTTTTAAAAATTACAATTTTGACCGAAAATCGTGACTAAAACTCCACCGACAAGTTTTTGGAACTTATCTATTTGATACTTTTTTTTAGTTATTTGGATCTATATTTTGAAGCGAGCAACTGAGTAGAAAAAGGATACTCAGTCACTAGCTTAACAAAAAAAGAAAGGATTTTGTTTGCCAATTCTCGGAGACGTTGGTACTTTTTACTGCACTCGATTGTTGCTGCTTGGACATATTTGCAAAATCTCGCTTTTTTATGGCCACATAAAAGTATATGCAAAGTGATCCTTCGACAACAGAACCTGCCTTATAAATTATGTCCGAAATAGCATGTACAAAATATTGTCAAAACGATCCTTTTAAGAATTCTTCTCATTTTAGTTTAATTTCAAAAATCCCTATCACCTTCATTAATTTTGATACCCCATCTCCCTTCAATTGTTCATTTCAAAAAAACATAAATTGGTCAAAAAAATCAATCAGAGATGCGACCAAAAAAAAAAAGAACGATTTTCCATGACAACGGTCTTATGACATAACTCCATACATAGCACTCAGTACCTCGTCTTATTAACTGCACACAAGGCAAAAGCAGAAAAGCTCCTCCGCCATTTGACAATGCACATAGGACAGGAACCCACCCCCACACAATATTTGTCTGAACGAAGTAACACAACTCAATGTTCCGTTCTATTTACAAGCAACCTGTTGACACAGATTCCCTATGTACATGTGTTGTACATGCCACGACAAAGGGGAGAGTTATAACCGTTCACAACACACAGCCAAGTGGAGAGTTGCACAAATTCCACAGTCTACCCCAACTGGAATGACAACGTCTCCTTATCATCACCACACCATCACCATTGTCGTCATCTGCAGTGCCATCATCGTCCAAAGTTTCTCCTTCAACAATGTTATCGTCGTCGTCGTTGTCCGCGCGCGTTGGTGCAATACACCATCAGAAATGCACACACACATACATAGATGCATATCCTTTTTGGTGAAAACTATCTCTTTACCCCAAGCGAGTACTGGGTTTCACAATCCGAAAATTCATTGTGTAGTTTTGGCTAGTTGCCAAACCGCGCCCTGCAAACAACCCATTTTGGCATACAAACTCATAGACCCATGGTATAGCTTGGTTAGGTTGGTGGAAATCTTGAAATGCATTGGCTCAGCTCTGGCACATGCTTTCTTTAGGCCTAGCACTTGAATTGGTTTTCTTTTCCTTTTCTGTATTGCTTGCGTTTTCTATTTGTTCTATCCATAGTATAGAAGAAGGGTTCTTAGTTGTAGCTTCGATGTTACAAAACCGCTCCTTTTTCGGGGCCAATGTCCTTTTTTTGATGCGCGATGCCTTCGTATATATTTTTTAATGGTACATTGGCGACATTGCATTGCTGGATTCTTCTTTTTTTTAAAGGAATTTCGCTGCTGCACTTTGGAGAAGGATGATGAGAATGAATGGAGGAGATGATAACCGAGAGGGAGTCGAAGATAGTTTTTGGAATTTTTCTTGAAGAATAGGTAACAACTATGAAATGAAATTAAGTTTAGGTTTTCTTTTAGTTTCTGAGAGTTGCAAAATCGATTGAAACTTAAATCTTAAAAGGCTTTACTTGCAGGTATTTGGAAAAATGGTTTGAAGAAGGGATTCATCTTTCTGGTGAGATTGAAATAAGATGGCATGATTGATGTATTGATATACTTTGTCTGTTTAGTGGATTCATTTTAAGGATTGTGCCAAGTTTTGAAGGTGTGTTCAAATTCGGTTTCACTTTGAAAAACAACTATGAAGAGAGATCATGTCCGAAAAATGAGACCATTGCAATTTTTAAGACGTTTAAAAAAATGTCTATATCGATTTGAGTATTTTTCACACTTTGTCTCTAGACTCTATGCAAAGAACTGCATCTTCTTCCGTCAAAGGTTCACCCCACCTAAGAGAATTTTATAAAAAAAATAACTTAAAAGTGTTTTTCAAGGCCTTTTGTTAATGAACACCAAAATTTCATTAGATCCTTTGGTATAAAAAATAGATATGACAGATGGCAATTTTAACCATTGGACTTTGTTTTTGTTAACCTTAAAGTCACTTTCACCAATACATTTATTCAAACTAATCAGTTGTTAGCTTTCGGAAATCCACAAGAAAATAACTAGATAGCTGAATAAATCAGCAAGTGCTTGTCACCCTAGAGCCTAGGCTCAAAGAAACCAATTCTGTTGTCGAAATGTAAAAATAATTTTTGTTCAGTAAACGTTACAGTAACGCCACGTTCAACTTCAATAAAGTAAAGTTCCCCAGACTAGGGTGCGCCATCTTTTATGTCGGTATTTACTTTCTTCATTGCAATCATTTAAAATGTATTTCGTTTTTTTTTTTTTTTGTGGGACGTTCTGGTAGGTTTGGTCATTGGATAAAGCCTAAAAAACTTAGAAATTAAATTCAAATTAAATCTAAGTAATCAGTTTATCAGATTGTCAGCCAGAATCATGGTTTCCAGACATTTGGAAAATACCTGTCGTTTTTGAGGAAATACAAAACATAAAAGTTAAATTAAATTAATTGAAATGAATTTACGAATTACACCCTAAACAAATATTTTTAGCTCATTTGATAAGAATCAACTGAAATCTTCCTAGATTGTTGGAAATTAATAAGAATTTAGAATTTAGAAATCAGAAATATTGTACAAAATGATGGTCCCATTTCAAAGCTGTCAATAATTTCAAAATTGCTCGAGAGTCTTCTAAAGAAATTTATATCTTTTTTTAAAACAAAGAGAACTTTCTGCCGTTGCACCTCGAGTTATGAAAACAATGACGAATGACAACACACAAAATCAAAAAAATCAACAATCAAAAAATCAGCTGGGTTCATGCCATTTAACGTTTAAAGATAATTTCCTTTGCCTACGACTATCTCTCAATTGGTCCATTCTATGGGTCCAATTTTCGACCACTCTTATAAGGATGTCGGCCGATATTCCATGAATAACACCAGTTATGTTGGCTTCCAAAGCTTCAATCCTTTCGGGTTTATCTACGTAAACAAGAGTTTTCACATATCCCCATAGAAAGTTATTCAATGTTGTCAAATCACAAGATCCCGGTGGCCAATTGACAGCACCATATCTTGATATGATGTTGATACATACATCTTAAAAAAAAAATTGTTTAATTACTTACAAATACAAATTTTTGGCGCAACAGGCTCGAAATACCCACGGCCGAGCTTTCTCACAACTATTCATTTGTGTGTAATTCTTGCACGATGGCAGGACCTCCTGTTTTATACCGAATGCGAACGCCTAAGTTGAAATAAGCTTTTTCTTAATTACTCACCCAGATAAAACTTTATTCATGAGTGCGTTTAATTGGACACCAAACTAAAAACCAAACGGTGTTTGTCCAATTTTATATAACGAATTTTGAAAACGAATAAAAATTGAAAATAATCTTGAACGATTTTTAAAAATCGGGGTGACCCTAAGTTTTGGAAGATTTCAAAATTCTGATTGAATCTTAACTCGAACTATCATTATCGTTTTAAGAATTTGAAAATTAAACGATTGGCGGGTGCACGACTGGGTCGTACGCAACTTTCTCTTTCACAGCGAGTTGGGCGTTAGATCAAATAGTACGCATTTTGATTATTAATGCTAAAAATTATTAAAAAGGTGAAATGTGATTATACGAACGTTTACTCCGAAATTTGAAGTAATCGGTGTCTATGTGAAAAATAATTATTTTTTCGTTATTGGCCAAAACTGAAAATTCCGTTAAGTGATAGTTGGGCTAAAACTAATTATGTGGAATTGTTTAAAACTATAATAGTAGTATATATATTAAATTTCATTCAATTTGAGATATTAACAATTTTCTTTATATGGCCTGAATGACAAAATCCGTTATATGGATTTCCTCGAAAAAACTAGGTATGCAGTTTTGTTGAAACTAATATGCTTATAGTATATGTAAAGTCTAATCAAAATCGTTAGTGCCGTTTTCGAGAAAATTGAGGTTATGTGTAATTTTTATATGGCAGGTACCGTTATTAACATGGCTAAAAGCAAACAAAAAAAATGGCCTAGAATTATGACCAAAAACGAAGTTTGAAGAAATTCGACCAAGCCGTTCAGGCTGGGGAGACCATTACGGACAGACGGACCGACGGACTGACGGACGGAATTCCAAAAACCACTTTTTTAGGCTCCGTTATCATCCTAATGTTAGAATCAATCAAAATCTCGAGGTCGAAAATTTTCACGAAAACAATATCTTTCTCTTTGTAAGAGAAAGTTAAAAATTATCTCCAACTATGGATCGTGTTAAATTAACGAATATTTATAAAAATTTTTAAATTTCCGGCAACACTAGGTGGTCTTACATTCCAAAAAATTTCTAAATTTTAATCTAATTTGCAAAACGGCGGTCTTCCTTAATTTAAAAAAAATAGCAGTTTTGACCGAAGGTCTGGTGTTCTATACAGAGGATACAGTCCTATCACCATTGCTATTTGTTTTGTAAAAAAACATCACTCCAGTATTTTTTTTGTGACCTTAAGGCTTTTTTAGATATCTAATTGGATATTTATGAAACAATGGCCGTGTTCCGGATTTCTGATTTGGAAATACATCTTGGATGAAGCTCTATTCTCATTGTTCGATCGATCATTTTGACTAATGAGAACAGAGCTTCATCTAAGATATCATATCATCTGAAATTCGGAACTCGGCTGTGGAGACCCGATACTGCAGTTTCCATTCCTACAATTTAATACTGAACTTCGGTCTAAGTTTGCAACACTACAACGAGCTTACAGTTGTGTCTCGCTCCAGATATTCAGATTCTCTTTATGTACTATATTTTTTGTACAGTATAGAAGTGATAACGTTGTTCTTGCTTTTATTTTAATTATAAAGATTCACAGGTTTTCACACCGCCAAATGTATCAGATAGACAGCATTAGAGTAGGCGAGGCCTTTGAGTGTGTTTTGGGGTTGGGTATGTTTCCCCCAATAAATAATCTCCAAACCTTATATTCCCAAAATTAAATCCCCAGCAGAAAAACCCTCAAAGAGAGAATCCCCAGGGCCGAAATCCCCAATCCGAAATCTCCAAAAGATAGATGTTCCAGATGTTTTTGTAGATTTTGGCAAAAAAAAGATTTTTTCATTGGGAATTTTGTGTATATTTTTCTTTGCATAATGTCCAGTTCGTTTATTTTTTTTTTGGATTTTGTGCTATATCTAGAGATTTTTTTGGGGGATTTCGTACCGCTTCCTGTTTTTTGTTTTGTTAAGAATCGGTCGTTCATTGGAACAATTTAATGAGACAATATCGAGAATCTATTCTGTTCTTCATGTTTTTTCTTGATCCAAAAAAAAAAAATTTATGTTTCTCGATTTGATTACTTAATGTTGAAAAACTACATTCCAAATATTAAAAATATCATAGGCAATTAAAATTTCAAATTTGGTCACTAATTGTGGACTTCAAAATGATAGTTATTGTGACTAAAATTTTGAAACATCAATATTCTGATATAAAATTTGTATATGCACATAAATCTGTGAAAATTAAATTGCAAAACATTGATCGGAAATTGAAATTTGTCGTGACGTTGTCTCTAAGTTATCGAAATTTAAATTTGTTATATAAAATAAATATTTTTTCAATATCAATGTTATATTTAATTAATAAATAAATATATTGTACATTTTCAGGTGAGTGACGCTTCACAATTATTGGTAAGCTAATCTTATACTAATTGTCTTAAGATTTTAAAAAAAAATATAACCTTTACCTACATTTGCCTTTTATTTTAAAACCAAAAATATAGAAATCCCATTGTTTTCTAAGTTGCTGGCAGAATCCATGTTAAATAAGTCCATTCTTTTAAATCTGCCTGATAATTTGTTATGAAAAAATATATTTTAGTGAATCCATTAAAACATTGTTTATATTATGCCTATCAAGGTGCGCCCTCTTATTGAAACATTATCCAGTAAGATTTTCCTTAACGCAAAAGAATGGATCAATATTTGTTCAATGGTAGCAGCTATGTTTAAAGGTACTTCTATTGTGTTTGTGGCCCAAAATAAGAAGAATCCTTTTTCTTAAGAATCATGACTACAAGATCACTAACTCTACTGCCCAAAGCTGTAGGTATTTTCGTCACACATATATGTTTTTTATAAACAGATTTCATAAATTTTCATAATTGAAAACAGACGTTTCCGTATCCACGGTGATCCAAAAGTCGTTTTCCTACGTATAAGAAAACGGAATTTTGTTCTTTAATAGTTGTTTACATTTCTAAAGTATTACTTAGTGATAATTAAAAAATGTTAACGAAAACACTTTCGAATAGAAATGACTTTCAGAACGAATTACAGAGCAGGGTAACTTAATCCCCGATCACTTCTTTACTATTTTTTATAATATCTATGGAAAGCATTATATCTGAAACAAAACAAAATAACTCAAAATATCTATAAATAAAAGAGTTATCAATTTCTTCTAAATAGGAAAGAAACTTTTAGGATACGCTGTTTTTTTAGCGTTCGAAAAAAAATTGTTTTTGGTCGCTTTCGAAGAAAGGTTTTTTTAAAACGGATTATAATCGCGGAATTACTGTAGCAAACACACAGCGAACAGCTCATTCAATATCTGACAATAGGAAATTATTATTTTTGACTGATGTTTTGGTCCTGCTCTATCTGTTTACACATTCGGTGAATATAATGTTCTCAGGGTAAGTGTTCGTCTACTTTTTGACACATTCTGTGAACATTTAATACACACCGTCGGCATAGATGCGTGGAACATGTCCTTTCGCTAAGGAAGATGTATGTTGTGTGTGCAAAACTTGTTATACATTTTATGTCCATAATTTAATTTTAAAAGTGTGTTCGTTAAAATGTTTTTAATTGTCACTTAGTAATACCTTGAAAATTTAAACAACTATTAAACAATCAAATTCCGTTTTCTTGTTTTTATATTCGAAAATAGTAAATTTTATTTTATTTTCTAAGAGGGAGGGTAAAAAATACTGATATACATTTTTTAAAGAAACTGTATATTTATATTTAAAACTTTAAATAATTAGCTTCAAGTTTTCGTTGTATTTTTCTAAAAACATTTTAGAAAAGTTTTATGATCACTTTTCTAAAATGTATATCTAATAGTGCATTCACACCGAACCAAAAACGGAGTTTACGCAAAAACACCTGAAACCTTCATCGAAAACCGAGTTTTCCCATACATTGTCAGTTCTCAAAACCTAGTACGACGTAACCTTCTCATAAACACTTCGCAGACGTCATCTCGTTGAAGGTTGTTGGAAAGAACACACCTTTTCATACATTCTACACGTCCCACAAAACAGCTGATGAACTCGCTGTCAAAACAAATGTTTTTTTTTCAGTTCTCAGAAAAATGTTCTTCATATCCATTATCCATTTTAATTTTGTATAATTAAAATGGATATTGAAAAAAAAAAGAAGCATTTGTTTGCGTTTTTTTTTTGTAGCGGCGGGCTTGAGAGTCAAAAACTGTTGTCAAAATCTTTAGATTTTTTTTCATTTTGAACTTCAAATGCTAATATTTGTTTGATTATATTAGAATTCATTTTATTATTCAATTAAAATATTTTCATACACAAATGTTGCAGCTAGTATCACAAATCACAATTCACAGCTGATTGAAATGTCAAACGAAACCTGGTTACAGTTCGGTGTGAAAGCATCCAGTGCTTTACGTAAACTTTTTGCCAAAAACTCAGTTTATGATTCGGTGTGTGAGCACTATAAGGTATATATATCTTGGAGTCAATTGCAACAATTTATAAGTACAAGTAATTTTCAAATTGATTTCAGGCAGATAACTATAGTTTTTTTTTTTTTTGAAAAAAAAAAAATAGGTAGTTGGTACACTGCGCGTCATCAGGTTAGCACACCCCTGCTTTTAATAGTTTTCGCTCATTTCTAATAAAAGTAAGAAAGCTAAAATTCTAAAAATTCTAGCGATTATTAACAAATCAATTTTCAACTAAATAAAACAAAAATTAGTGTTTCTCTATTTGTCAATATTTTTTTATAATTTATTTTCGAAATCAACTGAAAAATTAAAAATTTAAATAAGGTCATCAGGTTAGCACACATCACTTTTTTTTAAATTTTTTTAACTTTTTCAGGTAAGAAATTATTTTTAAACTTATAAATTAACTAATTTAAACATTTTTTTACAATTTTAATAATGAGTCGATCCTCCCTTGTTGAGAATCATCTCATAGATCCGATTGGGAAGCGATTCGTACAACTTTCCAATATAATTCAAGGAAAGATTTCGTAAACTTTGCGAGCCAGCCATCCCCATACGTTTTCTATTATATTGATGTCCGGTGAGTAAGGCGGCCACTTCAATAAATCGACGTTTTGTGCTTCAATCCAAGACCTAATCACCCGGGCAGTGTGAATCGGAGCATTGTCGTGTTGGAAACGCCATGGCACATTTCCAAATAAATTTTTAAAATGGGGAAAAGCAGTTTCCAGTACGTTTTTATAAGTGTTTGCATTCATATTTGTGTTCAATAATTGCCGCACGTACCATAGTAGGAGATAGCTCCCCACACCATCACACCGCCCACACAACTATGAAGTCGATCCAACTGATGTTCCTCCTTCCGAAGATCATGGGAATAATAGTTTTATCCATCGGGTCCTTCCAAATTAAATTTCTTTTCATCCGAAAAGACAACATAGTGCCAATCAGATTTCCAGGCCATGTGCTCTCGTGCGAAATTTAATCGCATTTTTTTTTCGAGCATCGTTAAGTGGTGGTTTTTTCTTTAGTTTTAATCTTTTCAATTGTGGAGCATTCCTTATCACCCTTTGAACAGTAGATAAGTTCGCTTTAACACCAACATTTGCCCTGATCTTTGCGGTAGATTCATGAGAGTTCAGCATCGGAAATCACTTTATTATTACCGCCTTTATTATTTCGACCATATCCCGACTTATTACGTTAAAAATTGTATATCACTTTTCGACTTTTGCCAATTTTTTTTTTTTTGATATTTCACTTATTGAAAGCCTGAGCTCTTTATAAGCTTCGATTTTTGCCTTCTCTTCAACCGATAGCATTTTTCCTTTACCCATATTAAAAAAAAATAGGTCACTTGAGCAGTAAATAAAATTTGTTCAAATTCCGAAGATAAATGAAAGACAAGGTGCATGTGCTAACCTGATGACGCAAAAATTAAGCTCATATTTCCATTAAAACTAAAAGAAAATAGCAAAAACCATATAACGGTACATTGTTATTGCATGTTCTCTTTGCCAATGATAGTACATACAAAGATGAGAAAAATAGAAAACAAAAAAGTAACTGCAAGTTAACAACAACAAAATCAGAAGCAATCGTATTAGGCTGGTGAAGCTGTGCTAACCTGATGACGCGCAGTGTATTAGTGTCCTGGTACCTTAACAATTAAAGAAAAACAGAGCACCATGGTAACGGCTAGAGCTACACTAATTTGTCATTTTTATAAAAAAATTATGTCGGTCAAGTAGACGCCAACATTGTTGATGTCTATTCGGTCTCTTTTTTCCTCATATACAATAATTTTGAAGATCCCAAATGAATGCAAGAACTTACTTTTGTAAGTTTTCAGGGCTATCGTCTTTTAAGCCAAGGTCTAAAAAACCATAAGTAATAAGTCTGAAGTATTCGAATGGGACGATCTTAAAAATTTTTGTGACCCCGATAAATTTTAAAATTTTCTGATCCCAAGTATTTCAGTTTTTGATCAACATTTTGAGATTCCTAAATTTTTCAAGATAGCCCAATTTAACCACTCCAGACTTATTACATTTAGTTGTTTTTTGTCGAATTGGAGAGAAGTGGTCAAACTGGGCGATCTTAAAAAATTAAAATTCTCAATAAAAATTGAAAATTATAGTGATCCCCATAAATTTTCAATATTTCTGACGACCCCAGGAGCACTATAATTTTGGGGTTTTGATCAAAATTTATAGGTTTAACCCCGGGGACATTTATCCAGGATATCCATTCTTCAAATTGTCGCGGGAGTTGCGTATGCGATTGCACCGTCCTGCTGGGCGGTGAAACTTGTCATAATTCATCAATTTTCAGAGTTAAAAACTACTTGATCATCGCTTAGAAGTCACAGTAACCGTGTTGCCCTCGGCGTTCTAAAAGAAAACTAGGTATGATAACACTTCCAGGGATAAAAAGACTCTTTATAAATGATAAAAGGGTTCTCAAATCTTATACGTATCCGTTTAAATGGAAATCGGTCTCGTAGATCATGATGAAATTTTAGCGAACCTCTTGGTCATAGTTTTAATTCGATTGGTGCTAAGCAAGCTGTATCTGATTTGTTGTCTGCTTTTTGTAAGTGGACATTTTCAAGATATGTTCTGCAGAGACAAACGTGCAATTGCATGGCACTTCGTCTTGAGGATGGTTTCCAGTCTTGCTGTTGGTTTGGTAGTAGTGCCCACGCATGCTATTTTTTGTACCTTTGTCATGTTTTTCAGTTGGGTAATTTTATTTGTGGATTGGTAGTCGATAGTCGATAACCTCAGGTCTTCGATTTTTTCACCATATAGATGTTGACAATTTCCTTGTTCACTTCCGCAGATGTTGCCAAAATCTGTGGTTAAGTATGTTCTCACAGATTTTATTGTTGTCCTTCCACACTTTGTAGAAAGTTCTTTAATTCCAAATAAAAGTATTTAGTTTAAAATGAAACATTGTAGACCCTGTTATTGAAGCTTAATGGTGGTATAACAACGGAGTGTGATGTAGTGTGCCCTATGCATCGCGTGCAGCCACTGTAACCTAACCTATCCTAACCTATTGGTGGTTGGTGATTTTTTTTGAGTCTAAACCAGTTTTGATGCACTCGAAAAGCATTTTCATAAATTCCTATGAAAACAACCTTCTCTCGAATTCGGCAAGAAAACCCCAAAGTCTACTCAAAATCACCGGCTAAAGAGCAGCGGAATGAAAACCTCTTCCTATTTCCCTCGAATTTAACATTAGCAGCCTCGAAGCTATGATTTTGAAATTTCAACTCATACTTCCCCTGAGTATATCAAACTCAAACAGACAACAGCAAAAAATAGCAGATAACTGTAAAAAGCAGAAACTCTCCAAAACTGTGCATATATATACACCAAACACCCGCAGGACAATCTCCATCCGGATAGATAATCCAACGATGATGATGAGATGATATACAACCAAGCATGTTACAAGTATCACATGACTGACACACACACACTCAACCACTGCAAAGGACCAAATATAAATGAGTCCAAGTATTTAGCCGTCGTTGCTGTTTCATCATCATCATCTTCCAGCATTGCACCGCCTAATAAAATAAACTTTTACAATATTTATTTGGGGGTCTGTTTTAATAACATCGGAAATCCGAGAGATGAAAATGCCTTCAGGATATCATCCTCAGACCGATTACGTATACGACACAGAGATGGTCATTTTTTTTTTTTGGGTTTGATCGTCCTCGAACTATTTACACACTCGTGCAATGCATGCCACATGTAGTGCGCTTAAGTGAGTTCCTCGTAAGATGTGAGTGAAGAACATTTTCTTAAGTGCCTCATGCGGATGTGTGTTGCGTGTGTGTATATGTGTGTGGTAAGGAAACTTGTTATGGCTCCTGCTGTGTGAAACAGGATCGATCTCTTTTTCGGATAAACGAGTATTTAATGTAATGTACGTGTATAATCATCTCTGTCTCCGACGATATGCATAGTCGTCTACTGTAAGGAGAGTTTCGGATGTTATTCTCGGCCCCGGGGCTAGTTTTCGTAATAATACTCTCGTATGGGTGTTGTAGATGGCGTCCTAAATATACTCTCAACCCACCATCCTGCCCATTGAGATATTTTAACTTTATTTTTCGGTTCAATGTACGATGGTCGTCTTTATGTGCTCGCTCTCCCGCCTCGTTCTGTTCTGGTGGTATCCTTAAGCGGATAATATGAAGTGACCGTGTTGCTTGCCTAGGGACCTTTGAGAGCATTGTCTCTGTATAGAGCGGGAAGTACACCTCCTCTATATTTATTCAATGTCAATAGACTTATTTACACAAGAACAGAGTAATTAGGAAAAGAGGATTATTGATTCCTTGATCGTACGTTTCGTTTCTCTCTGTAGGTAGAGCGCCTTGTTCTTTGTTTATGCTTCAACAGTGTGTGCGTTTTTGGTATCCTGCTGCTTGTGTGTATATCTATCTATATATTGTACGGAATTAAAACGAAATTACAAATAGGATGGCGAATTCGTCTAATGCCATTGTAATAATGATGGAATTTCAATAATTCCCTCCTGTATGTGTCCTTTATATTTTGCTGGTAATATTTTGTATGTACGTGTGTTCTATGGGTTTATGGTTCGTTTCCTGTTATTTTTGTGTAATAAATGAACGAACAAATGATGTATTTTTATACACTCGAGTGAAGTGGGACTCGGGCACGTGGCTGGGTTGTGTTTTCTTAATCAAATGGGAATTCAACTGGTGATGGTGATAGATGATGTTTTTGGGGGGGGGATACACACTGACAAAAGTGACATTTGTTTTGGCTCATGGTGTGGAATTACTCGCAGCAGTTTGGGGGGTCATCTGTTGTCATATCTTCACAGTGCGTGGGTTAATATGAAAGCAGCTTAAGCATGAATGGATGTCCCGAAAATTTGATATCTATAATAAGGAATTAATATGTTCTCAAATACTCGTCCTTGAGTTGGTTGGGGAGGATTTTTTTTGTATTTTTGGTTGCGTGTCGCTGAAGATTGCTTGGGGAGGAAGCATTTGCGCTATAGTGAGAATGTACTCCGCTAAAGTTAGGGCTAAATTCTAACTATCTCAAAAAATGGCTGTCCAGTTTGCTTACTTTCATACTTAAGAAGCGCTACAGTCCGTAATGAACTTAGGTCTCAATCAACATGCCTCTGCTATTAGTCCGATTTCAAGCAAACTACCTCCTTCTAACACTCCTTTAAACCCATTGCAGCCTTTTTGACGTTTTCAAGAGCGCTTAACACCCGTTCCTTCTAGAATAAGGAACATTCGCGTTACAGATTTAGTCCATCCTGCTTAATCACCAACTTGTACGGATCAGAATGCAGTTTGAAGAATTTTCCTCACTCACACTGTAACTCACGCTGTTGCTTTGAAAGGGCGGGCCTCAATTTTCTGAGTGGAACTTAAGTTCTTCGTCCTGTAACACTTGCAGTTTGTCTAAAAATGGTGACTCATACAACAATTGATTTGCGGTTCACAACAGGACCCAACGGGGCTACATTGAAGTCATTTCATAAGGTGTGTTAGATTGGAATAACAAAAATTCCGTAAAAAAAGTTGAGCTTTAGTCAAACGCGTGTTTCGAGGAATTTATGTTGCCGCAGCCTCTAGAATATTTCCATCTACCCTTGTGGGAATTTTTTTTGTAGAGATGATTTCCTTAACGTGAAGGGTTCCTGAAGGCTTAAAAAGCTTTTTTATTTACACGGTGTCAATGATACAATGCACCTTCATCTCAAAGGGGGTTAAGTTGCGATCATTTTTACATTGTGAAACCTATACTTACTTACGTAAGTGGCGCTAAAGTCGTGAATGAACCGGGGCTTCAATCAGCATGGCTCTCCAATTAGCGCGGTCCTTAGATAACTGCCTCCAGTTGAGCACTTCAAGTTGGTTGATGTGGGTTTCTACTTCACCACTGGAAGTGAGGTCTTCCTCGACTACTTCGACATATTTCTAGGATTCGAAGACTTTACGAGCCGGAGTATTAGAACCCATTCGCTCTTCGTATACCCTCCATATTAAGATAGGTCTTCCTCTACTGCCCATTCGACTTTCGAATCCTAGCTGTATGAAGATAAGGTCTTTCTCTATTACGTCCGAAGTCTGCCTGGGACTCGAGAACTTTTACGAGCCAGAGTATTGTTGTTCATATCCGAGCCATCTTAAACGTTCCGTGCGAAATTGGTTTCGACATTGTCTATGTCGGCATAGCTCGTAAAGTTCCGTGTCAAATCCTCATCTCTAAAGCCCTTCACATCTTTTTTTTTATAAACTTTTCTCATGTGAGGCAAACTTAAAGCGTTCCAGGAGCGTCCTGAGATAATACCTGTAGATGCTTATTGACTCTACTTTTTAACTATTTTAGATTGTTTATATGTACGTCTTCTAGAAGTTCGTTTCAATGTTTGCATGATCTGTAACAAAAATAATTTTGGTATTGTGTTGTTCGTGTCGTTGTTAAATGGACAGTGTATCTGTGAGCTGAAACTGAGTGTATTTTCGGTCGTTGAAATTCAACGAGTCTGATTTGTCTGAGCTCTTCCGAACATCTGCCGTTGTAACATCTGTAATTAAGAGACAAATCTCTTCTACAAATCTTTGCGGTACCAAAGGTTGCAGCTTTGAAGTAAAGGAAGAATCTTCTATAAGGCGGATTGTACGTCTTCGAATAGAGTACAGTAAGTTGAGTGTATATTTCGGGGTTCAACTCAAAACATGAGAACAGTATTCAAGACCTGGTCGTACTTGGGCTTTATACACCGGAAGAAGCTGGGTTGATGTAAAATATCTCTTAGATCTAAAAAGGTAACTTTTTAGTTTGCAGGCTGCTGATGAGAGGTTACATGTTGTTGCCATGATCATCTAGCCCAATTGTGATGCATAGGATTGGAGATGTATGGATTCTTCCAATTTGGGGACTGTATTTTCCATTTTGAATTGCGGAACTGTAGACTTCTACTTCTCTCTTGTAAATGTTGTGTACTGCGTTATCTTTGAGTTGAATGGAACAAGGTTCAAAATGTGGACATCTCAACTATTTTTTATAATTTGCAAGAACTCAAGGGGTGTTTTACCATAGTACGAGCTTTAGAGAAGGGGAAGAAAGAGAGTCATAAGAAAGATTGATGCAGTGGAGACTTACTCCATGGGTGGTAACCGAACTACCTTCGGGGAGTCATGTTTTTGTGTTCGTTATATTCGCAGAACTTTCAAGTAGGTGTACACTTTTAGGAGTATTGGATGTGATTTAACGCGCAACATTCCACTCAACAGGCGAAGACATTACCACTACACCGCGGGCATGCAACACGCAGATTCTATATTCTTATCGAGATTGTAACACAGTAAGGAACGTTGCCGAAGATGGCTCAACAAAGAATGTCCTAATCCGCAACAGAATTCAAGAGTTTATGTTCCTTGCCTGCAAGCCTGTAATAGCTGGCTGCGGCTGGCCACTATAGTCAGGCTGGATGTTATCCATTTTCATACCACATGTATTTTCGTGGTCTTATCTAGCTTTGTTCTTATCTAAATCCAACGAAAAAGACTTTTTACTTCCATGTTGGGCAAATCGAGAAAATGATTCCATTTATTTTAGAGGGCTAGCAGATACAAAGAAGACGAGGAGTTATCCGCTTGTGCTCTTCGTCCATGTGGATGTCAGAGTCTAGGACTATGTATGATCTCCAGCTCGCAGATTTTTAATTCCCATCGATATGGAAAACGCAATAAAGACACACCGAAGGGAGCACAGCCAGGAACAACATAAACTGTAACAAAAGTCTCAGTCTAGGACATATATGGTTATACTGTCAATTTCATAGCCAGGCACAATCTTCTAAACCACAACAAAAGTCAAGTTTTTATGTACCAGGATAGACATGGTAAGCTTATTTTGGCTGGCAGCTTTTCGTCTGCTTGATTAAGTCCATTGTGACAGCACGTAGATCATTGAAGTTTCCCCGATGTAGATACTTCCATGTTACACAAGTCTCAGATATTTTGATCTAGTAGACTCGAAGATGAAGTTTCCTTCTGTTTAAGAGGACTGCTGTGGGTTATTTTTTCATCTGTTCAGCTATTTTAAAGGTTATTTGAGTAAACGCCAAGCGGTGTGTTTGTCTAAGAGACAGTGTCGAATGATGCCATTTTCTAAGTTAACACGTCGACAATAACCGTAACTATGTCTACATTTGGTCTCAACTTAATAACTAAAAACTGTCAGAACAGAAAAGTACAGATCTTGGAAAAGGTAAACTGTTTCTGCATTAAAGTATGTCAAATCCTCAATACATTTGGTGATAGTCTTATCGGCCCACTAATTAAGGTGACCTGGACTATAATAAATTTAACTGCTTATTTCTTCCGTTAGATGTCACCATAAATTCAACGAGGAGGATTTTTCTACTCGGTTATTGTCAACGGTGTAAACGTAGCCATTGGAGCTGATCTTGGGAAAACACCATTCACGTCAATGCAAGAGATGTCTAATGAAGTATTGATGTCGTTAGTTCTGCACTTAGTCCTGTACAGTGTAAACAGAAAAGTCTGAGACTTAAATATTTAGCGTTGGACCAAATATAGTCCACGTGTAAACGAAGCCCTTGCTGATGAATTGACCAATGTCTGCCAAGACATATAAATTTCTTAAATCTTTTCAGATTCACCCTTTTCCTAAGGTTTGATGTGCTAATGGTAGTACGGTGAGCTAAAGTATATAAATACATGTAGATAGGGAATACCAAGTAGACCCTTATCGTGTAAGATTGACATTTTAAAATCCATGTCTGGCAAGATCATCGGCTTAAAAATTTCTTAAAATTTTTCTAATACCCAGGTACCCAGCCAAAGGTGAATATTAAATTACTCTAGCTAGTCTAATGTGATAGACTGAAATGCCTTGCATAGATAGACACATCTTTATTCGCGAAAATGCATATTTCCTTGGCAGACATTAAGCCAAGATATGATCTCTTTGACCGCCTTCAGTTCTGCCTGGATTGTGCTGAAAAGACCAGACGGAAGAAGAGCCTTAATCGAGACTATGAGTATCTGTCTTTTTCGTAATTGAAACTTTATTGATTCTAAGTAGTCCAACGTACTAACCACTAGGTACCTTACTTACTTACTTAAGTGGCGCTACAGTCCGGGATGAACCTGGGCCTCAACCAACATGCCTCTCCAATTAGCCCGGTCCTTAGCTAACTGCCTCCAGTTGCGCACTCCAAGTTGGTTGAGGTCGGTTTCTACTTGTGCGAGCCACTTAAGGCGAGGTCTTCCTCTACTGCGTCCGACGTCAGGCTGGGAATCGAAGACTCTACGAGCCGGAGTATTGGTGTCCATTCTTTCTACATGTCCTAGCCATGTTAAACGTCCAATACGGAGTTTTTTGACTAGGGGTATGTCGCTGTACAACTCGTAT
Organism: Rhingia campestris; assembly: GCA_932526625.1. NCBI lineage: Eukaryota > Metazoa > Arthropoda > Insecta > Diptera > Syrphidae > Rhingia > Rhingia campestris. The sequence goes on along the minus strand of OW052184.1, from coordinate 108,898,348 downwards.
AGTTCGTGGTTGAATCTTCGTCTCCATAGCCCGTCAACGCAAACGGGACCGAAGATTTTCCGAAGAATTTCCCGCTCGAATCGACCAAGGATTTCTTCATCCGCTTTTGATACGGTCCATGCTTCAGCGCCGTAGAGCAGGACTAGGATGATCAGGGTCTTATATAGGATCTCCTTAGTAGTTCGAGTGAGGGCTTTACTACTAAATTGCCTTCTTAGCCCGAAGAAACAGCGATTGGCAAGAGTAATTCTTCGTTTGATTTCTGACGAGATGTTGTTGTCAGAGTTAATAGCGGAGCCGAGCTAGACGAAGTCCCGTACTACCTCAAAGTTATATCTGTCAATGGTGACGTTCTGCCTGTTGTGTGTCCTTTCGTGTTGGCAGCATATACCTTGTCTTACCCTCATTTACTGCTAAACCCATTTTCGCCGCTTCCTTCTCTATACTAGCAAACGTGGCTATGACATCACGTTGAGTCCTACCAATGATGTCAATATCGTCAGCGTATGCTAGTAGTTGCACCGACTTTTGGAAAATTGTGCCTCTGGTGTTGGCTTTGGAGTTTTGCACAATCCTCTCAAGAATCAAGATTAAAGAAGTCACATGACAGCGCATCGCCTTGCCTAAATCCTTTTTTGGTATCGAATGTGTCGGTGAGGTCGTTTCCAACCCTGATGGTGCAGCGAGAATTCTCCATCGTCATCCTACACAAACGGACGAGTTTGGGCGGTATACCAAAACTAGACATGGCTCTGTATAGTTCGTCTGTATAAATGCTGTCGTATGCGGCTTTGAAATCGTTAAATAGGTGGTGGGTATCGATTTGGACTTCTTGGGTTTTTTCCAGGATCTGCCGAAGTGTGAAGATTTGATCGATTGTGGACTTTCCTGGCCTAAAACCACACTGATAAGGGCCATTCAGGTGGTTGGTAAACGGTTTCAGGCGTTCACATATTACGGCAGATAGGATCTTGTAGGCGATGTTGATTAGACTTATGCCTCTGTAGTTGGCGCAGTTCAGAGGGTCTCCTTTTTTGTGGATCGGGCAACCATGCTGAGGTTCCATTCTTCAGGCATGCTTTCAACCGACCAGATTTGGCTTATGAGTTGGTGGATGTTGCTTACCAAGTCATCTCCGCCAGCTTTATAAAGCTCAGCGGGAAGGCCGTCATTTCCGGCGGCCTTATTAAGCTTGAGTTTAGATATAGCTATCCTCACTTCACTTAGGTCGGGTGGTTGGCAGTTTTCGCTGTCGTTGCCAATATTGAATGGATCGTTCTGCCTGACAGCGGAATGTTGTTCGTCATCGCCGTTAAACAGTCTGCAGAAGTGGTTCTTCCATATCCTCAGCATCGACTGTGTCTCAACTACGATATTTCCTTATTCAACCACTAGGTACCCTCATACTAAAAATGATGACTTCAATATCTCAAGGCTTCTGAACTATAATCTGCCTTGTGCGACGTTTATTACATTTAAAAGCAATTACCACCGACTTAGTGGTGATTTCTAATAACTTCATAACCGTACTCGTTCGTAATGTAAAAATGCGAAGTTCGACATCTTTAGATCATACAAAGTTTTATGGTCCAAAAAATACAAATTTTTGGCGCAACAGGCTCGTTAGTTCCCAGGACCGAGCTTTCTCACAACCATTCATGTGTGCGTGTGTACTTCTAGCACGATGACGGGACCTCCTGTTTTATGCCGACTCCGAACGGCCAAGTTGAGTTAAACTTTTCTTGACAATTGATACTACTCGGATGATTTTTCAGATCATCAAGAGAGGAGGGCCAGTGAGCAATCATTTAGCTATTGCTACGGCTGGGAATCGAACTCAGACCTTCTGCGCGGCAGTTCGTCGCGCCACTGAACCCCCCATTTATGGTCCGTTTGTACTAAAATGCAAATTCCCTTTATCCCGTTAACTAACTCCATAAAATGGCATAGTACCAGTCGCCACTGTATTTCATCAACATCCCAATTTTCTTAAATATCCACACACATTTCTTCACTCTAATAGCTGTCACATTTCCAACTCTAAATAAGTTTGAAATTTTCATCGACCATATCTGAAAATCAAAATAACACAAAAAAAAGAAAAAAGAATCCTTCTTGGTCTCGTCCTGTCGTCTCCACTTTTTAGTACAATCTTACGAAGGTAATCATCTGTGAAATACAAAGTCGAATGGAATATTTAAATGTACGGATAATGGATACCGGTTAACATCAAAAGAATATTTTCTTCGAGATGCATATTATCCGGAGACGGTCGAATAGATTCTGTATTCAACTTGAGATTGGAGAAATATCTCAATATATAGCTTAGCTATGTGCAACTTCTTGTGAATTCCATGCACCGTTAGATTTTGTAATAATTTAATCGGATCTTGAGAAGCAACAAAAAAAAATGAGAAGTAGATTTCTATTTATTTCTTATATTGTGTGTATGCATTCGAGAAAAGGAACTTTGATTTATTCCACTTCAGAAAAGGATTCAAATCAAAGTGGGTATTTACGACGTACGAATACATTCGTATAAGAATAATTGTTTGATTTATCGTGAAATTAACTCGAGTGTTTATTTTGTTCAGAGGGATTTGAGGAAAAGGAAATGGTAGCTTGCGATTTGATGGGATTCTTATTTTTAAATCAGAATACTCAAAGTAGTATCTATGTACGATACTCATTAAGCGTTATGTCGTTATTTTCAACATTCTCTTACAAAGATAAAGGTATTGTATCGTAAAAAGGTTCAACATCGAGATTTTGATTAATTTTAACATAACGATGATGGAGATACCAATAAATGTGGTTTTCAGAAATCGGTTCTTCCGTAGTTATGTTCGTAATAGGTTCTCCAGCCTAAACGGATATGCCGAATTTCTTCAAACTTCACTTCGAAAAATTTTTTTTGTTCGAATTTCTTGGCCCCGCGGCGGCTTATTTCCTTTTTATAAATGAAATAAGTCCCGTGGCTGTTTATGCCTTTTGGTTGTGGGACTTCTTTCCTTTGAATGCATCCATGCATTCCGTTGTATGGTTCAAACAATGAACCCCCTGCATGGGCAATTTGTTGCTTGGACTCGCTGTTGGATTTGGGTTGCGTGCGGGGTCCATAAGCCCAACAGGGCTTAATTCCGCGGGGGTTATTGCACTGCTCCAAATCTAATTCTGTCAAATTGGCTGTCATTTATGGTGCGGTGCTTAATGCAGGGTTTAATTCCCAAAAAAAGTAAGTAGCCCCCAACTGGGGCTTATTGCCTTTTCAAAATGGAAATAAACCCCACAGTGTGTTAATGCTTTTTGCTTGTGCGGCTTGTTTCCTTTACATTCAATCAACATCGCACCAACCCAAATCCAACAGGGAGTCCAAGCAGGGGGGATGCATGCATATTCAAACTTTGCATACAGCATACACCCAAAGTCGCACTCGTCGTAGGCTCACTGTTGGATGCATGATGTGTGCGAAGTTGGAGCTATGCAAAGTTTGAGTTCGGATTGGTGGGGCATAGGTTCTGTTGGATTTAGGTTGCGTGCTAGGTATGCTAAATTCCTTTGCATTCATGTTCATTAATTTCAAAAATTTAGGGTTTATAATTATCAAGTTTTCGTTGAGAGTTTTGAATTGAGTGCCAATTTCAAATGGCAATAACCCCCGAGGGTGTTAATGTTTTTTTGTGGTGGGGCTTATTAACGCGGGGGTTGTTAGACTGCACCGTCATTTATTCAGTCTGTTTTGCCAAATCACCATGGACGGGTATTGCACGTCTAAATGATCAAATTGTTTAATCAAAATGGGTGTTCTGGATGGGCAACATTCTGGGCTCTTCGACCATATTCGGGTCGTCATAATCGGGTGCCGTGAAATAAAGCCGTGCGCCATAACGCCGAACTCCAAAATTCGGCGTAATTTCGATTCGAGTCGGCCTTATTTTCCTTTACATCCAAACTCGCACCCATCTCAAATCCAAAGTTTAAATTCCTGTGGACGGCCATGAGTGCCAAACTCGCACTCGGATATGTGCAAAGTATAAACCCCCTCTCTCAGAATTCGGTATTATTTTACAAGAAATGTTCGGCGTTATTTCACTTTGTCATTGAGAACTCCAAAATTCGGCGTAATTTCGATTCGAGTCGGCCTTATTTTCCTTTACATCCAAACTCGCACCCATCTCAAATCCAACAGTGAGCCTATGATTCATACTCTGCATACATCAGAGTGCCAGTTTGGGTGTATGCAAAGTTTAAATTCCTGTGGACGGCCATGAGTGCCAAACTCGCACTCGGATATGTGCAAAGTATAAACCCCCTCTCTCAGAATTCGGTATTATTTTACAAGAAATGTTCGGCGTTATTTCACTTTGTCATTGAGAAATAATGAGCAACCACAAGTCGAAGAATTTTGCCGCGTGACTTGATCATGTACACATAAAAATGCAACTGATCCTTGAGCTAAAGGGAAACGACCATAGACAACGACGTGTGTTCTCTAAATAGGATCTGGAACAGTTGGAAACTGATCTTAATTTTCATCAAAAAATCACCTAAGGCCCATTTCTGGATGAATGGGTAAGTCAACAAAGAAAATTGTTGATTTTGGGACGATGCGAATCCACATGAGATCCAAGACGTCCAATGCATCCCGAAAGTCACTTTTTGGTGTGGATTTTAGGATGGTGGCGTCATCGGTCCATATTTCATTAAGAAAGACGTTGACCAGGCCATCACCGTCAACGGCGAGCGCTATAGGTCGATGATTACCAACTTCCTTTGGTCTGAATTGGGTGATATGGATACCAAAAACAATTGGTTTCGAAAGGACAGCGCTACGTGCCACATAGCTCACACCACATTGAAAAAATACACCACGAGTGATCCGAGGGCATGGTCATCTCACGTGGATCTGATGTAAACTGGCCACCGAGATCGTGCGATTTGACCCAGTTAGACTTATTCTTGTGGGGTTTTCTGAAGTCGCAGGTCTATCAGAATAACCCTCAAACCATAGCGCCCCTCCAAGTCATCATAAACCATACCGTCAAATTTAAGCGTGATTTATTCACAAGACTCATTGAAAATTGGAAATTTGAACGATGTTATTTTCCATACAGGATGGCATCGATAGTTTTTTTAAACGAATAAAAAATATGGATTATATCTCACATACACTTTGTTTTATTTAACAGGAAGCGCTCAATGAAAGCCCCTTTAGTTTCCAATTTACGACTGTTTGCATTTTGCTGAAGAGGTCTCCAGAAAAGTTGTATATTCCTTCTAAAAGTTGATTTATCAATAATCTCCATTACATAGATGCATTTCTGAAGAATACAGGCTAATGACAACATGCAGAACAAATACTACAAGCTTTACAGAGAAAATCAAAGCTCTTGGTACTTATCTACTTATAACCACCTCAGTTATCGTTAACACCGATAACAAGAACAACTACTTATTTTCTCTATGAAATCCATCCCGTGTTCATTAAAACATAAATTTCAGATTAAAACAAAAAAAAGTAAAAAAAAAACTTCATCTCTCGTTTTACCTGCAATTTGTTGGCAACACCATAATGCTCTGCCCGCAACCACGTTGTTAGGGCAGTTTTCTCATGCATTTCCAAATGCAATCCAAACGCACCTTTCTCCCAAACCAATATTCCATCAGGACTTTAATAACAATAATAATACGGAACAATGTCAATGAAAAAAAAAGTAGTAAACGAACGGCATTTTCAACAACCCCACTTATGTCACATGTGTGTATTTCTATCTTTTTTTTTGGAGGAATATCCCATTCGACAAGCGCACCCAAAACTCAATCTATCTGTGAGAGATGAATTCCATTTGTTGAATTGCTGCTTCTTAGTGCCAAAGCCATTTCACTTTAGAGTGTGTAGTCGTCCTAGACAACCTGTAAAAAGAGTCGTTGTACAATTTTCCATCTCCATAGATACACGTTAGGGAAATATCAATTTCATTAGAACATAATGTGGAGCATTTTGAAAATTTTATATAACGTTGGGTATGGCAAATATGAGGATGTTTTTTTGGACATGTGTGTATACTGTATGTGACTTTCGCAACTTGAAACGGGATTATTGTTGTTATACAGTCATTGACTGGTTAAAGTTGGGCTGGTATGTTTGTAGGTTTTTTTTTTGCAATTTGTTGTTCTCTCATGTTATTATTATATCACATTGCTATCGAGACAACAAAAGATACCTACTCGTATCTTTTTTTTTTACTATACGAATGGTTTTCATAGAATTTTCGTCGATGGCGCTTAAGGCGTAGATACTCAGATACACTTGGTTGGCGTAGAGGTATATTCTAGACGGCAGGTACTTGGTAGTTCTTTTGAACACTTGGGCGTGTGTTGTGGGGATTTTTATATTTGGGATATCAATTTGATTCCTTATTCAACGGGAGTCTTGTCACAGAAATAGTTCAATGACATTTTGAACAATTGGTACTGAACAGATTCCTCTTAGTTCCAAAGAAGTTATTCAATGATCTCAACCTTTATTTGTACCATTGTTGGATCATTTAAAGGGTTTTCATTTTTTTTTCATTTAATATGGAATAATTACAAATGCAATATTGACCTAGTGTATCATTCGCTTTACCTAGTCCTAACATATAAAGCGCTTTAACAGATGCCAGGATGAAAGTGAAAGTTCACCATGCTATGGTCGATGGGCTGGTTTGTAGTTTTTTTCAGTAAATCTTCTTTTAGGACGCGGCGCGCGGTCTGAATTGGATTTTATGAAACGAAAAAGTGTAACGAAATAGAAATAACTACATATAAATGTTTTTAGGGTTTGGGCTATGAGAGAAGAAGATAAAACGCATACAGATCTATTTGTTTGACCACAAACGGTTCTTTAAATCATAATTCGAAGTCTAGTTTCAAAAGATTTTAAGGCGTTTGCAATACTTCCTGAGCCTTTCTTCAAATTAATTGAGCAAGGTTATAATAGAAATCAGGTATTCAAAGGCCCAAATTATCAAATTATAAACTGAAGGTGCGTTTCTAAGCTTATGATTATGAATAAGCTTATGATTATGAGTTACGGAATGTATCATTTTTGTCATATACGCTTTGGGCTTCAAAGTCATGCTACTGCTTTCTGCCTAAGAGTAGCTGATTTATTAACACTCCCAGCGAGTTGGCTACATTTAAGTCCGAGAGTGCATTAGTGATTGCTTTTGCTTTGACATTGTTAAAAGCTTCTTCTATATCATGAAAGGTACCCAATTACCCATAGTATACTCCTAGTCTTAGTGAGTTTTCAATGAAGCGTACCAGTGAGTGAAGCGCTGTTTCAACCGACTTACCCTTGCACTATGCATGTTGGGAGTTGCAGAGTGCAGTCGGTTCAATACTAGTACGGAGGTGTAGATCAATTAATTTTTCCTTAAATTGAAGCTACCTAGACTGATCGGGTAGAGATCCTTCGGATTTATATGAGAACTTTTCCTGCTTTGGGTAGAATACAACCTCTACTTCTGTCCATGTCTTGGGGATATGTACTAACCGTAGGCAGCTGTTCATGATGGTTGGTAGCCATGGGAGCAGGATTTCAAGGTTGCATTGTAGTTCCGCAGTTATGATACCACCTGGTCCAGGGGATTTAAATTGAAGCTCTTAACGGCCCAAAACATTTTTGCTTTGGTGATGATACTGTTGGTATGTGCAATGGATGTACCGAACGGCTCTGGTTCGGTTTCTATGGGGTTGGAAGAGCTACCAGGAAAGTGGGTGTCTGGAAGTAAGTCAATGGATTCCATGCTGGAGGTTGTCCATTGACCATCTGTTTTTAGTAGGTAGATAGATATAGGTGGATTGGTGGAGAGGATTTTTCGGAGTCTAGAAGCCTCTGAGATTTCTTCTATGTTGCAACAGAAGGTACACCAGAATGCTCTTTTTTCCTTCTTCAACCCGCTTTTGTAAGTTTTTAGAGACAACGTGTATAGGTCCCAATCTAGTGTCTCTTTGGAGCTCTTGGCTTTGTTTAAAAGTTGTCTGCGTTTTTTCTGCGGGTGCAGAGGTTGGAGTTCCACCATGCCGGCTTGGCCTTTCCACGAGGCCTTCTAATAGGACATGCTGACAATCTTGCATCGCTTAGCGCTGTTGAGAGGGTTTCCACAGGGCTGTGCAATTCTGAATTGTTACTCGGTTCTAACCTAGAGTTTACGAAAACTGAAATATTTAGAAAGCCTTTAGTTGTCGATGTCGGTATAGAGTTTAAGAAAACTTAAATGTTTAGACAGCCTTCAGTTATCGATGTCGGTGTTGGTTGTTTTTGTGAGTATATAGTATTCTGTTCGGTGTTGTAGAGACTATACCTTATAACTTAAAATTCCTCAAACAAAAATCTGAAAAAACCATCATTCCATTATTAGGGTCCCGTTAGCCGTTAGGTTCTCAGAATTTGAAGGATTTAAAACATTTTCCACCTTCTCAGCAAAAGTTAAACGAACGGCGTTATCACTGCCAGACAGCTGGAACATTTGCGTCTAACTTATGTAACTTATGTAGCACAACACCAAGCGTTTAGTGCAGCAAAGATGGGCAAGACCTAAATTAGAAGTTTTTCTAATGACCCATATGACCAACCAAAGGCGATTCCATATTTCGCTCTAACTACCGGCGAATATCCATGCTAAATGTCTCATATAACGATAACTTACCCAACGTATTATGTGACCATAGGAAAACTTTCTGAAGCACTTTTATCAGCACTTTCTATTGTGGTTTTAGGCATCCATATCTCAAATAAAGACATTCACGCTAAGAAAAATAAAATCAATCGAATTTCAAGTCGGTACTCATCATCCTTTTACTGAATCTAAGGGCTTTTAGCATTTACGCGGACTATATTTCTATAGAACGATGGTCGAACTTGGATTTGCGGCAAATTGAATATGGAATCGAATGTTCACTTTGGTAGCAGTTCATAAAACTTTTCCAAAAATGTACCGACTTTCTTGGATTTACCTAAAATCTGAAAACCTGGAAAGCGGAACCTTAAAAATATCTGTCTACTTGATAGAAGCTGTTGTTGACAATGACATCGTGTCGTTTTAGAATAATTTAAGGCAATGATTCGGCAAAGCCTGTTGGTCTTCCAAAGTTCATGTTACCCAAGCATTGCGGACCTACAACATTCGACAAATCGGTAATGGCTCAAGTAGTTTGCCGTAGAAAACTGATTCTTTTTTTGGCGAACAAATTAAATCGAAACTTAAAATACTTACTCTACTTAACCCTAGTCCTTGAAAATATGCTAAAAAGCGGTAAAAATTTCAGACGAAAAATACTTTGTCGAAAATTGGGGTCCTGCCAAAAAAAAAAAAATACAAATTTTTGCCGCAACAGGCTCGTTAGTACCCAAGGCCTAGCTTTCTCACAACCATTCATGTGGGCGTTTGTACTTATTGCACGATGGCGGGACATCCTGTTTTATGCCGACTCCAAACGGCTGAGTTCTTGAAAATTGATACCACTCGGATCATTTGTCAGATCATCACGAGAGGGGGGCCAGTGAAAAATCATTTAGGTGTTGCTACAGCTGGGAATCGAACCCAGACTTATTGGTCCTGCATAAGATACAATAGCAAGCTTTATTTATAGCAAGATGTTGAATCGGACACATTGACCGAATGAATAATGATGTTCCATAAAAGTGACTTGTCGAAATCCAACCCTGAACCTCGAGTCGATAAGGATAAAAAAAAACTAAGTTTAAGTATCAAGCGATTGCTGATATCAGGGTGCTTAGAAGAAATCACTAATAGCAGTCTGCCCAGGATCAAAGAGGATGAAGAGGCTGCATTGTCTCAGACAAATACCCTCAATGGTTCGGGTGCCCATCGAGTAAAATGTAATGTTGGGTGTTTTTTTGAGGCATAGAACTTTTTTGAAAAACAAAACAAATTCTGTGGGATGACCATAATGTTGGCTTATTTAGGTCACAAATTTCATGGCACTTTATGTTTAAAAATAATTTTTGGCATATGGCCTCCGTGATTGCGCCTTATGAACCTCATCCTGTTGGTCCAATTCTGCACAACTTTTTCGAGCATACCCGGTCTTATTTCTTCAATAGTGCGTCGAAATTTGGATTCTATGTAATTAAACGTAGCTGGTTTATCAGCATAGACCAGAGATTTGACGTACTCACACAAAAAGTCAATTCGTAGGTTCATTTCTTGAGATAGTCCTTTTTTTCGGTCACCAAAGGTTTGACTCAACAGAGTCATGGTAGCACGCGCATTTGTCTGTTTGAATATCTTGACACCCGTTTCGGATTTAAAGACAAATGGGCCGATGATGCCTTCGGCTTGTATACCGCACCAAACAGTGATTTTTTTCGGGATTCTCAAGAGTCTAATGAGGATTGTGCTTACTCCAAAATAACAATTCTGCTTGTTTACATACCCGTCGAGCTAGAAATGAGCCTCATCGCTGAAGATGATTTGACGATGAAAACCGGTTTAAACCTGGTTAAACTTCGCCGACGCAATCGATGGTCTGCTGGCTATATTTCTTCCACCAGTTGGATCTTATATGGATGTAGGCCAGGATCTTTGCTCAAAATTTTTCTAAGTAGTGGACGAGCAAAGAACGGCTTCGGATCAATAAATTTCGGGTCCTCTGTCACACGGGCTCGATTTTGATGAATATTATCAAAAAGAGTACATGTGGTCATGAATCGATCGATATGGGAAATAAATTTTCACGATTTGTAAACGTTGTAAACGATAAGGTATACTGAAAAAAATCGAACAAAATTCATTAGTATGACAGCTAGTTTGACAGTCATCCCTATCCGTACCTTGAAAAAACCTTCAAAAAAAACACCCTTTAAACTGACTTTTGATATGATTGTGATATGATTGATATGATTGATATATTGTGATGATATTGTGATATATTGATATGATCACTCGAAGGCCGATAACATGTAACATAAACTGAGTGGCATATGTAATATCTCAGTTCAAACATAGTAAAAGAAAACAAAGAAATCCATTTGACAAAACCAAAATATGAGTTCGGTCATAAACATTTGAGACAAAGGCTTTTGTGGTTCAAATGGGTTGACTTCTTGGCAGAATCCTTTCATACTTGAATAACCACTGAGAAGGCATTTAATGACCTAAACACAAATAAACCAAAAAAACATCCAACTTCCTCCTCAATAACACCACAAGCTACAATTAGAACGATTTCAAGGAAAACTTTTTAAGTTTTATCTGAACGCATCCGCATGTCCTTTTGCCAGGAAATAATTATAATTAAAACCAACGAGAATGTCCGCTTCCCCAACAAACATATAACACTCCCTATCGATTTGTAATTCTGTTCACCACCATTCCAACGACAAGGACATTTAACTCATTCATCCGTATACGTAAGCCATCATTTATCCATTAAAATCGTTGTCCTTCGATTAAAATCCGAAAATTTGAATTCATATAGAAATACATAAAAACCGCATCTTTATGGTGCAATAACAGTCATACCCACTCGTCCTCCATAAGGATTGTCACGAAACCACGAGACCAATAAAAACACGCTTCAACAAATTTAGCCGCACACCACAAGCAAATGACACTCTCGATGGTTGAATTTATAACAATTTAACTATGTCCACAGGATGACAAAAGTGACATAAGCACGAAAAGTTGGACATTTTTTTTTTTAATTTATGACGCTCCCGCCAGGAACAAAACAAAAGCAGAGCTCCTTCTCCTTCATCATCCCTCACTGCGGTGCTGTGTGTCTTTCGTTTTAATTTCCGCGTTTACTTAATTACTCCTGCTCGTGGTGTCCTTTCATTCCATCGAATGCTCAGTCTATTTGCTTGCTGAGTAGTCAATAAAAAGGAAATCTTTAAATGCGCTCACAAAAACACACACTCACACCCTATGCGATCCATGGCTATATGATGGCGCGCAAAGTATACCTTTACCACTCAATAACGGTTCATTTTACTATCTTCTGCAAACAGACAGCGATCGTTAAATGAATAATTGACCATAATTATTGCAAATGGTGTGCGCTACATCCTGTACCGTTCTTTGTTTAAAGTTGGCGCTTCTTGTTCGGGATTTTTATCGAAATCCTCAAAATGATAGGGTGGTAGGGAGGCTCGCTTTAATGTTCGCAATAAGATGGTGAGATGTAAAAGAAAAGGGATTTCTCGCTGAATGTTGCAATTTGCGTAATAAAAAGTGTAAATGTTGTAATTGCTCGTACACCTGGGTAAATGATTTTCTTTGTGATATTTGCCAAGGAAACAAAAAAGTTAAGAACGATTATAAAGAGGGTGGTAGTGTTCTATGGGGAATTTGTTTGGGTGACGGGAATGGCTTTGATTGCTTCATCTCTTGAATTTTTTATACGTGCTACTTTGTTGGATCATTATCCGGAATAGCTGTACTGAACAGACATGTGCACATATTTGTACTCTTTTAAGTGAAATTCATTAAATCCTTGGGTAATTGTAAGCAATCTGGTGCACGCGCTTGTCATTGTAATTGAGCTGTTAATGTGTTGCAGTTGGAAGAGGGGTTCTTTCGGTCAGTTTGTGTAGCTTAGGTTTATATATTTCAATTTCATCACTTAGCCAAGTAAGTTTTTGTTAAGGGTGTCCAAAAATTCTGAAATTTTAGAGTTAGTAAAAATGGAGCAAAAAAGTTAAACAATATTTAAAAAAATATATATCATTGCCATTTCTCTAAAAATTCATCCTTAGTATGATGAAGCCCATTTCTACCTTGGTGCGCGTGTGAATGTAAAAATTGCCACATTTGTGGTAGTGAAAAAAATGCATACAAAAACTTTCACTGTTTGGTGCTGATTTTAAGCAGGAGGCATCATTGGACCATACTTCTTCAAAAAGGGGGTGTGAAAAACAGTAATTGGTACTGATGCCTTATATCGCGCCATGATAACCGAGTTCTTTCTACCTAAATAAGATGGTATTAACATTGAACTACATGTGTTTCCAACAAGACGGTACTACATGACATACAGCTTGCTCAACAATTTAATTATTGCATGAGAGCTTTGGTGATAAGAATGTCTTATGTGATTTAGCACCACTGAATTTCCTTCTATGAGGTACATTGGTCGTGTCCCGGAACTACGATTTTGTAAGATATGTTATATGCCCTCAATCAGCCATTTTGACCAATTAGGACAGAGTTTCATCTAAGATATCTTACTTAATATAGGTTCCGGAACACAGCCATTAGGAGTGGAGATTAAACGCTACATCAACTGAATTCAGCCAAATTCATGCAACACCGTCATGAAAAGTTTCGAACAAATGGTGCATATATAACAGTGGAGTCTATTTGTCCGAAGTGCTACATTGTCATGCTCTATGTTCCTTATGTTGCCATAAAAAAAATTACAACCCAAAAAAAAAAATTCCCCCGGATTAATGGAAACTTCCGTAAGGGTTTGTGTTTTTAAATTCTATTGGTCTGTGAAGTGAAAAAAAAAATCGAAAATTGAGCATTTGAGCCAATGAAAATTTTAAATTATGCACAAGTCTAACATTTGAGTTTATAAAAAATAAAGAAATGCAAGGCAAGGACCATTTAGGGTCTTAAACACTACTCCACCATTCATTCAGGTTTGCGAAATTAAATTTTTGACAGCAACAATGAGGTTTATACTATGTCACCGATTCCGAACGCTATTTGTATACTCTTGAATGAAACATGAACAAACAACAAAAGCCAAAGAATTCTTCCAACGAAAATTAAATACAAAACTTATGGCACGTCCCTTCTTTAATCAGAACTATTGATTCGTTAGATAGAACAGCAAAGAAATGTCTGATTTATTCGTAAAAAAAATTCAGAAAATCAACACTAAAATCGGAACCAGCGGCATCGATAAGGAACGTGAAAATTTCGACTCTAAAAATTTGCACTCTCTGAACGACACTAGACCGGAATAAATTCCACCTATTGTACTTAAAAAATTAGCACCCAAGGTTAGGTTAGGTTGAATTGACTGCACGCAATGCGCGTGCTTACTAAGACCATAAAGGTTCGTTTTGGGCCCACGTGGATCTGTCGGCTTTCCCTATATTCCATCCTAATTGAACCTTTCACAGCTGACTATATAGCGTATGAGGTTTCTGTCATTAATATTAGCCAACTCACCTAGATTGCAGAGAATGTGAGGAATACATTCTTCCTTTTCTTCGTCAAAGCAGCTTTTACAGTTTACAGCAGCTTCAAAGTCTTTGCTAAAGAGGCCTCGTCTATTTGTATGTAGGCTTTTAGGACAGTGTCATGTAAGGACACCGATTATTATCAGCACCATTCATTCTTTTCAATAATCCTATATATAATTTGATCTATTCAGCATTGGTGATCAGATGGAGCTCTGCTGATAATTATTTGGTCAGAATTGTCATTTTTATTTGAAACGTTGTGCCATTTACCCATCTGCGGTTTGCTTTCTTGATCGCATCCAGTTTGATCTGTGATTTACATGTAGTGAGGGGCATAGCTAACATATCTAATAGCGGTAGAATATCAAGGGTAGTGTCCTGTATGGCAAGCTGATCCAATTTAAAGTTCCCTGGAATGTCTCTGTTGCCCGGTACCCAGAATAGGTGAATGGCATTCGTGGGCTGATTTCGATTTGAGCATAGATGGATCATAGGGATTTCTTTGCCGTTTGGCAATTAATACCGAAATTGTAGATGTAGACGTAGACGTGGATGCAGATCAACAATACGGATTCCGAAAGAAACATTCAACTGGAGAACTGCTAAGTAATGTAACCCATCTATAGACCTATCTGATCAAAAAATCATAGAGAGCCGAGAGCTGTTGCTATGTATATGCATTTACAAGGCTTTCGATCGGGTTTGGCAAAGAACATTGTTACCCAAATTGACAGCATAGGAACTTCCTTAAATACTGTGCGGCTGAAAGAGAAACGTTCTTTAAAACAAATCATTGCAAATAGTGATTGATAATGTTTACTCAGATAGATTCGCAATAACCGCTGGGATACCATAGGGGTCGATTATATAATCCACTCTATTTCTGCCGCACATAAATGATATTTTAAGGACAACTAGGAATCGCATTTTTAGTTTTGCAGATGACAGTACAAATGACACTCCTATTACAGCTTTTGCTGCATACCAGAAGATATGTTTTATAAGCAAAGACATACAAACATTGTACAAAGGAAAGGAAAATCTAGTTAAATTACGTCTTCTTTGAATTGAATTGAACTAAATGTTCCTTTCCCCATACAACAAGTCGACAGTTCTGAAAATCGAAATGGAGATTACAGTCGTTAAATCTGAACAGTTCATAAATCTACTAGGGATTCTAATTGATTCAGATGTATCCTGGCAACGACATGCCACCTCTACTGTGTGAAACTTCAGCAGAGTCTAAAATAAACTTCATCTTCTCTATAAAGCCCAAGTAAAACAATTTCTTGAATAGTATTCTAATGTTTGGAATTTGGCCCCCGAAACAAACACTGAACTTACTGAACTCTACCCAAAGGCGAGCAATCTTACTTCAAATATCTAGCCGTTGGATCGGTGACGACTCCTAATAGATCTGTCTCTGTATTGTTGGTTCTATAAAAGCAGGTGTTCAGAGGATTTTAATAGAAATCGTCTCAATACTTGTTACATTCCAAAGACCTACAAGACATGTGTATGCGGCTCACACCACACAGTCAATCTACCAAAACAATGCAATACCAAAACGCTTTTTGTTACAGAACAAGTAAACAATTAAACGAAATTCAGTTTAAAAATTAAAAAGCAGTTCAATAAACATCACAAACATCATCTCACTATTTGAGGGTTATAAGTTCGTCTTCTCTGAGAAAAAATTGTAAAAAAAAGACTTTCGCAAAATGTCAAACCAAGGGCCCCACGCTTAGTAATTTAACGAACTAACTGCTAGTATAGAACTGTCGAAAGTAGGTGGGCATTTTAGTCAATTCTAAGATCATTCAGTCAACACACGATGAGAGGAAGCCTAACGAGATTCATTAGGGGAGTTTCGTTTAAGGATCCTTTAGAGTTTTCACTCTCTTATCACCCCAAAGGACGTATCCGGTCGAAACAATTTACGAGGCGAAGCCAGTTGAAATTGCAATTTAATTTTCTTTCGATGTATCATCTGCGGAAAAAAATAAAAAAGCATATAATCGCGTTCAAGTTATTCTGCAGCAATTCTTTGTCGAACAACTTCGGAGGAAATTCAACGCATAGCTGTCAAAAATAGTTGCCTCAACGCATATCACCGATGGGCGATCATGTTCGTCATATTTTACGGGAGATCTGTCCAAAATGGTTATCGGAACGGCTAGCTCTGCAGAAAATTCTCCGATTTCGAACATAGGTATCGGAGAAACTTTTCTTCTTAACGTATACCTCGATAGGGGGTGTATATTTCCAAACAACAATTTACTAATTTTTCAACGGTGACGTGAAGTAAGGCCCAACGAAAAAAGGCCGTAAATGAAAAAAATTAGCCTTATTGAGTTTTAAGTCTGGAAAGAACTAAAAATTTTCGATTTGACTTTATTTCGCTTTAGAATACGAAATAAGGCCAATATGGCTTTATTTCGTTTTGCAGTTTCAAAAACTAGCGATGTTTGTTAGGGTGCCGTGAATGAAGGCTATATGAACTAATGCCATAATAGTGTTTATTCATTTTCATGTACATATACACACATAATCAGTTTGGAATGTATGGGGAACAATGCTGCCCCCAGCAACCCCACTGCTTGGAGTCACTGTTGGATTTGGAGTGGGTGCGAGTAACTTTGCATACACCGATATTTGGCTTTACTTCCATTTTCAAAGGGAAATTAGACCAAATTTTGCATTAAGTTGGGCCTTATTTCACGTAACCTTTAACAACACATACTTTTCTAGTAGAAAGGTTTCTGAAGAGATAAAACTGAGACTGCTACTAGAATACTAGGTATAAGCAGCCTTACTGAATAATTTTACAAAGGTTGCTTTACACTTTTTTTTTAAAGTGAACTAAGTCGAACTTTTATCGTAAACACTATTTTTTCGTTTCATTTTTCATATATTTTTTGCTCCCTAATTCGAATGTTCTGAATTTCTATAACTCGAATTACTCAAGTGATATTTCAATGGCAACTCATTTTTTTCTGGGAATTTACTACCTAAACTACGTTTTCCCAGGAGGGTAAAAAAGAAGTCCCTATTGTTATATAAATTCCATATTCATACGTTTCATGTTATTCATGCAGTAGTAATTAATTTTTCTCGTGAGCGGTTCGAAGTTTCTATAACTCGAATTTATTTTCTGGTCCCTTAAAATTCGACTCATAAAGGGTGATCCATTTCGAGGTTCCCTACTTTTTTAAAGAAAAAAACGCAGAAAATTCAAATTTAATGGAGAATGTTTATTATCATTTGAAAGAACATTCTTTGGCATTTATTTTTTGAAAATTATGTCAATCAAATGTTGGCCGTTGCTACGTCGCAGATGGTCCATCCGTTGAGTCCAATTTTCGATCACTCGTTCGAGCATTTCGACTGGTAACTGGCGAATGACACGCGTGATGTTTTCCTCCAAGGCCTGAATCGAAGCGGGTTTGTCGGCATAAGCTTTTGACTTTACATATCCCCACAGGAAAAAGTCTAACGGTGTGATATCACACGATCTTGTTGGCCAATCGACCGGCCCAAAACGTGAAATTATGTGCTCACCGAAATGTTCTCTCAATAAGTCCATTGATTGATGCGATGTGTGGGAAGTGGCGCCGTCTTGCTGAAACCAAATGTCGCCGAGATCACGAGCTTCAATTTCAGGCATCAAAAAGTCGGTTATCATGGCACGAATCACGCCGAATCGACTCTCTACGGTCTTCGTGTACACTCTCAGCTACGGCCGCTATATTTTCTTCACAGCGTGCTGTGAATAGACGTGGTCTATTCGGTCGAATATTATCCAATAATGAATGCTGGGTCTCAAAATGGGTGATGATGTTGCGAATAGTACGCTCAGTAGGCCGATTATGTTGACCATAAGTTGAGCGAAGTGCACGTAACACATTCCTCACAGAACGTGAATTTTCATAATAAAGTTGAACAATTTGTAAACGTTGTTCACGCGTAAGTCTTTCCATTATAAAATGCCAAACAATACTAAACAAAAATAACATGACAGCATGACACGACTCACACGTGATCTGTCAAAAAAGGCTATTGAAAAAAGTATATCTACTTGGATCACCCGTTAGAAAGGGTAAAGAGATGAATCTAAAACTGCTACTTAAATACTAGGCATTAGCAGCTTTACTAAATAATCTGACAAAGGTTGCTTTTAAACTTTTAAACTTTAAAGCTAAAGCTCTTTTAATTGAATGATTGAAAATTGATAATCAGACATTTGTCAGGTGTCGTCCCCCTTAGAGTTAGAACCGTTGTTACTCCTACCTCACTACTCCCACAAAACTAAGGAGGTAAACCACTTTTTGATATTAGTTCTTGTAAAACTTTGTTTAAAACAAAATTTGTATGCATAAATATACGAAAAAATTTATTTTCATTTATATCGAACATAGTCTCTGAACCTAAAACTACTCCAGTAGAACTTCTCTAACTCGAACTTCTTTTACTCGAACTTTTATCGTAAACACTGTATTTTAGTTGCATTTTTTGATATATTTTTTGCTCCCTAACTCGAATGTACTGAATTTTTATAACTTAAACTACTCAAAGTGATATTTCAATGGCAACTGAAATTTTTCTATGAATGTACTCCCTAAACTACGTTTTCTCAGGAGCGTAAAAGAGAAGTCCCTATTGTTATATAATTTCCATATTCATACGTGTCATGCTATTCATGCAGTGGTAATTGGTTTTTATCGTGAGCAGAAGATTTTGTTTAATTATACATTTGACAAATAAGAATCGGTGGTACAATTGAATTGGAAGATAACTATGACGATAACGATAGCAAAATTCTTTAAAATAAACGAATAATTTTATTCCCTTACATTTTGCTTGTTTTTATAACTCGAGGTTACTATAGCTCGAACTTATTTTCTGGTCCCTTGAAATTCGACTTAGAGAAGTTAAACTGTTTTTAGCAGGACCAAACATGGCATGAACCGCAACTTGTCTGAATTTAGGCTGAAAAGATTAATTTTCCCCGGTTAACACCTCGCTTTGCCAAGACAAATCGTATATTGCTTTTAAAGGTACCCCTTAAAAAAATAAAAACGTTTTCAACCTTAACTATAATATTTCCTTTACAACTAAGAAATAAAAAAAATAATCCCTATTGCACTTACGTCCAGTATTACCTTTACCCAATTATAATTTTTTCAGAACGCATCTTCCTTGAAAATCAAAATCTAAATTTGCATTGAAAATTTTCTTACCCCATAGTGTTGCAGAGAAAAAAAAACACAACAACAAAACATAAAATTCAGGACGTGCCAGGCCGATGCAATTGAAAAAGAAAGTAGGTATGGAAAATCTGACAAACCATGTCCCATCTTTGGCTCACTCTCTCCCTTTGGACGGAACAGACCAAACTTCAACAACACATCCATCCATCCATCCATTTATTGAGTATCCTTATTCCATCACATAACTCAGGTCCACCCCATCAACATTTCATTAATCCTGTTGCTAGTGCCAACGGTTGCGAAGTCAACGCTGGCTAAAAACTTTTGGTTTGAGCTCCACCCACCTACAAATACCTACCGTACAACAGACGACACTGACGCTGAATTCATATCATACCGTCTCGCTCTGTTGAGCGCGCTGTAGCTCATCATTATTATTGTTGTGCCATTGTAGGGATATGCCAGGACCAAGAGATATCAAAATGGAAAATACATTTTCCAGTCAGTGTGTAGGTTCAGGCGGTTGTTGGTAGGTGCGAGCATAAAGACTGCCTGCCTGCTCGTGTTGCCTATTTGTATAGATGTACTGAGTACGTGTAGTGTATGGCGAATGTGTGTTACTAACTGACTCTAGGAACACAATTCGAAGAGGCATAGCACACAAGTTGTTGTTATGCTATGCTTGTGTGGATAGGATAGCCTTCTCTAGACCTTAGCGAGTTTGAATTTGATTAGAAGGATGATGATTATGATGTCTCGGTGTTGTTGTTGTTCCTTTGGGGATATTGCTCTAACATAGAATTTGACATAAGAAATTTAGTTTTGAATAAAAGAATTGGATACACGATGGTGAGATATGAAATTTTATGAGGCGCACAATGGGGGCAATCAGGGAACAAGTATTTGCATTACCATACTCTAACTCCATGTTTTGCAAATTTAGGATAATCAAGATTTAAAATTATTTCAGTTGGTGGAAAATTGCGTTAAAACTTTAAATTTTTATTGAATAGCTGTGTGGTATATTATTTAATGCTAACGTATTTAGATATAAACTTAACGTAAAACATTAGTACAGTCCGGAATGAACCTGTGCCTAAGCCAACATCCCTCTCCAATTAGCCCGGTCCTTAGCTAATTCCCTCCAGTTGTGGACATCGATTTGGTTGAGGTTGGTCCTACTTGTGCACGCCAGCCGAGGTCTTTCTCTACTGCGTACGACGTCTGTTTGTGAATCGAAGACCGCAAGCCGGAATATTGGTGTCCATACGTTCTATATCTTCTAGCCATCTTAAACGTCCAATGCGGAGTTTTTTTTGACCAGGGGCATGTCGCTGCAGAGCTCGTGTAGTTCTTGGTTAAATCTTCGTCTGCATAGCCCGTCAACGCTCAAATCGACCAAGGATTTCTTCATCAACAGATATGGTCCATACTTTAGAGCCGTAGAGTAGGACTGGAATGATTAGGGCTTTGTATAGGACCTCCTTGGAAGTTCCAGTGAGGCAGTTGGCAGGAGTAATTCTTCGTTTACTTTCTGACGAGATTTTGTCAGAGTTAATAGCGGAGGCGAGGTAAACAAAGTCACTTTACCTCTTCTTCATCTGTCAATGATGACGTTTAGTTCAATTCGTCGATGTTCTGTCTCCGTTAGTGGTGACAGCATATTCTAAGTCTTACCCTTAATTACACTTAACCCGATTTTGTCGGTCCCTTCTCTATACAAGCAAACGTGGCTATAACATCAACGTAAGTCCGACCACTGATGTCAATATCGTCGGCGTATGCTAGTAGTTGCACCGATTCATGTCTTATGAAAGTGCATCGGTGGGGTCGTTTTCGACCTTGATAGAGCAGCGAGGATTCCCCATCATCATCCGAGTTTGTGCGGTAAACCAAAACTTGACATGGTTCTGTATAGTTCGACTCTATAAATGCTGTCGTCTGCGGGTTTGAAATCGATGAATAGGTGGTGGGTATCGATTTGGACTTCTTTGGCTTTTTTTTCCAGGATTTGCCGAAGTGTGAAGATTTTATCAGTTGTAGACTTTCCTGGTCTAAAACCACACTAATAATGGACGATCAGGTTGTTGGTAAACGGTTTCGGTCATTTCACATATTACGACAGATCGGTTATTGAAGCGTATGTTGAGGAGACTTATGGCTGTGTAGTTGGCGCAGTTCAGAGGGTCTCCTTTTTTTGTGAATCGATGCTGAGGTTTCACTCTTCATTCACACTTTCATCCGCCCAAATTTTTCTTATGATTTGGTGAATGTTGCTTACCAAATCATCTCCGCCGGCTTTATAAAGGTTGGCAGGAAGGCCGTCATTTTCAGTAGTCTCGATTCTAGTTTTTGTTTTTTACACCAATATTGAATGGTTCTTTCTGCCTGACAGCGGGAGATTGTTCGTCATCTTCCATATCCTCATTGTCGACGGTATCTTAACTACGCCGTTTAACAGTCTGCAGAAGTGCCTCTTCCATATTCTCATCATCGACTGTATCTGAACTAAGATATTACCTTGTTCATCTCGACAGGGTTCTATTCGAGCGTTGTTCCCTGGCTTTGACGTTTTAAACTTGGTAAAACATGCGAACATCATTCCTGAAGTGGCACCTCTATATTCTCGATCGCGCGTTTTTTTTGCTCTTTTTTCTTCTTCCCTTTTTCTTTGGCTTTAGAGCTAAATGGCAGCGAGCCTTTATGAAAGTTGGTGTTGTAACAACTTCGATAATGTTTTGAAAACATAAGACTTCTTGGCTTAGTCTGACACTTATAACAAATCCGCTTTCAAATATTCGCTGTTTCTGCTCACTATAACACGATCCATAGTAGATGTCACAGTTTTCCATCCTCCTTTTTTTCGGCTCATCCCATGGTATTTCCTGGTTGGCAGTAACGTCTGATTTTAAGCAGCTAAGACCTTCCGCTAGTTGTTCGACTGACCACTCCTGTTAAATGTTCTTACATTGCAGGTACAGATACGAACGTCATTCTGCCCTAGCGAGGTATCCTTCGGAGCGGAAAATTTTCCGCAACGCATACTTCGTGGGAGATTTAAATTCCATTCGAGGTATGTGTCATCGGAAAGAAATACTACACAAATGCGACGACGAAGCTCGTACTGTTGAGGGGTGGTTTTTTCCCTTGAACTCGCCCTAAAAACACAAATTCAAACGATTAGTACGAAAATTGCTTAAATTTATAGTTTTATATAATTAATTGCATTTTTCTATTACTCCACTTCACTTCGTAAACAAATTCCGCAAAGAATTTGTGTCGGAGGAAATCAGAAAAAGAATTTCACTTAGCTGTCAAAAATTGAACGAAAAATGCACCTGAACGCACTTCAACGCAATTCGCTAGGATGCGTTACAAAATGTCGGAGAAATATTTCGAACAGCTTTTCGGAAGAATACCTCGCAGCAAAAATCATCGGAATCGTACAAAATCGGAGAATTTTCCACTCCGACGGATACCTCGCTAGGGCCGATTGTCTTTGGCAGTTTCTTCTATTCCTTAATAATCTGTATCTTCATACGGTTGGTAGTCACCTTTCAGATACTCAACAAAAGTATTTGCATTTTCTTGGCTTTCTTCCAATTTTCGTCTGAAGTATCTCATCAGTTAGCTTATTAACTAGTTTTGGACTTTGTGTTCTTTTATTATTATTTGTTCGCCAAGTGTTAGACGTGATGTGACTTTAGGTCTGGCCCTTCTCCCACATTTATATTATTTGGGGAGTTATATTTTGTTGACAAGCTCTGGAGTTTTATTTCTATATGTTGGCCAGTAGGAAAGATATCCCGCTAAGTAATATTTTACGCCACATTAATTTATTCATTCAAATATTGCTCTTCCTTTAGTATACTGGGGATCTAGACTAGACTAACGAAGGTTAAGATCCCCAGCACTTATTTTTGAAATTAAATTCTGCTGATGCAATAAATGTTATGTGAAAGTCGTTTTTCTGTATTCTATAGCTAGGTGCATAAGTACATTAGCATCACAGGAGCGCTGCTTATTTTAAGACTATTTGAATTTTAAGACTATTTATGACTTTACTTATTCGCTTATTGCAAGTTTATTTGATTCTTATAAACAAATTTTTGAAAAATTGCTTTTAGCTATAAATAATTGAAGGACTCCCCCTTGAAAAAGCGAATTAGGGACTGTATGTAAATCCAAACGGTTGCATTTTTTAGAGAGATCATTGGTGACCACAGCCAATCTGGGCACCATCGAATATATCCATATATATAAATATATTGCACTATGCATATCTATTAGATTCGGTATATTGAATGATTTTTCGAAATTACCTAACACCATATGGAAATCCTCTAAGGGCTTACGATATTTTTCATCATGATCCATGGATATCTGTAAACAATTATCTAAATTGTTGCTACATGTCAATTTAGTTTCAAGCCAAATGGTGCCTCTGCATACCATGTATCTCACAATAATTATCATTAGTATCTACACACACAAAAGGGTTATATAATGAAGAAAAATGTCTCCCTCTACCATAAGGGGTACCTACCTCTAGTATGTCAACTACGATGACATTTAAAAGTAGTACACCCATCGCACATATATATCCCCCGTCATGTTAACTCATTTCCTATTAAAATAGATCTAAATCATTGATTACGTGGTTTGCGCTGCAAGAATAAGAACAAGACGAAGTAAACATAAAAATACCAAGGACGCGACCAAACCACCTCTTCAATCCACCCACCCATAGCTCCAATGACAAATAACCAGCGGGCAGCACTCCACCTCCCTCCTCCAACGCTATTACTACACCGAGTTCACCTCTAATTTGATCAGATAAAGTAATTTGTCTTAGTGACAGTTGCAAACATTTTATTGAGAGCTCTCCGCGCACATACTCGTACACTCGCAGAGATAGTGTAAAAGAAATAAAATTGTCACCGCAAGGACAACGTCGCCAACGAACTGGTGAAGGCGAACAAGAACCAGAGCGCAACAAAAAAAAGAAAAAACGCTTCAACCCGACGAAGGAAATTACAATTTTATTCAGTGCATGCAGGATAACACACATATCCTGGGTGCACTACAGAAATATTTTTCTATGACTTATGTACACCGTTAGAGATATGGTGGTCGCAACCAAAGCTAGATAGAACGCGAGATCGGGAGAAAAGAAACCTCGAGATGGTTTTGTTTTCCCTAATATTTGCCTTGTGCAGTTCATGGGTTTAACCCCGTTTTCTTTTGCCTTGTCGTCTGGTGAATCACTTTCTTGCGGAGGTGGGGGTGGTTTGTTGCGCGTTGCAAAACCTTTCTAGGTTTATGACCTCAAACAGAGAAAATATCGACATAAAACTAAAGTGCACCATGCTATTTGTTAGCCTTGTGTCATTCGATTGAAATGTGCAGATAGCTTAAGTTTTATGATTCAGAAAGGAGCCAACATAAAACTTGGAGCAAAGTAAACAAAATGGAGAAACAAAAAAAAAAATGTAATGGAAGTGAAAAATCGAGAAAAACTCAAACAAACCAGTGGATGTGAACAAGCGGAGGAGATAATAGCTGAATTTACTACATGTAATGCAGTGGGTAATGAGTTGAATGGATTTTTTTTTTTAGTGGAATGAGGACAACTCTATCTTTGAAATGGATACTCTGCGCCGTTATGTATGCAGCGTTTTACTGGTGTTCTATTTTTGCTTCTCTGTAATAGCTTTGACTTATCGGGAGATCAAAAAGTTGTATTCGAATGCGGAACAGAAAAACAATGAAGCAATGAAATCATCAACTGGGATAAGCATGCAAATTTCAAAGGACGAAGGATGGCAGAATGACGATTGAGTGATGGGGTTTGTAATTCTATTGGATGTGAGCGGATATGTGTGTTATTGAAACAAAAATAGTTGTGCTTATATGGGATTAGTAGACACATTGACAGTAAATAGGATCAGGATCAGCTAAAACATCTCAATATCATAAGCAATGGATATGGGGATTGGACTGCAGAAGTAGGTTAGGTACGGTGGGCTGTTGACGTTCATTTTTAGCCTACATTGGCCCAGTGGGATCTAAATTAATCTTAATTTCATATTCGATTGATATTGGGACTTGAATTGCGAACATCGGTTAAAATTGCTTTGAGACGCCAAGATAGAAGGTTAGGTTCGGTGGGCTGTTGACGATCATTTTAGTCTGGAAGCTCGTATTAGACTACTTTGACCCATATGAATCTAAATTAATCTCAATATCATATTCGATCGATACTGGGACTTGAATTGCAAAAATCGGTAAAATTTGCTTTGAGACGCCAAGCTCACCTATACATAACCCAAAAGCGATATCCTTCGAAGTAAAAACCCGTAGCTGAAATGTACAACTTTGTAATTTTGTAAGGTAGCTATACCTATGTTTTGTTGATTTAAAATTCTCCGTCTGTCCCAAAGGAGCAGTTGCTCCAACCAGGATACTCATTCCGTACATTTTAACCCTAGAAAAGTAAGCTTCTTCGATTCGATTATCGTTGCTTTAGTTTTATATTGTGTGTGTCCACATGTATACAAATAACATACACAGTACGCACCCAAAAAGGCTCCTTCACTATCGTCAACGAATATCGTTTTGAAAGTTACGGAATTCATGAAGAAGCGGACGATCCGTCTGTGGGAAAATTTGCTAGATTCTCCATGTCCTTGTAGTAATTTCCTACGACTTATACTTATCACTGGGCCATGTGCCAGTAAGTGTACGACGTCCTCCTCATCTGGGTCGCTGCATTTCCTAAATAGTTGCAGTGTCCCAGTTCTTTTAATTTTCTCGAAGTAGTCTACCCAACAGGTTGTGAGATTTTAGCCCTTTCACCAGTTGTGGAAATAGAAGCTCTATACAGACCTAAACGTTTATTTCATTTGTTGCCATTTCAATCCGGCCGAAGGACTTTGGTGTGCTGATAAGAATTTGTATTCTGCCACCGTGTTGGTTTTAAATTTTGGGTATGTTTGGTTATTTCCTGCTTTTTAGAGACCAGTCGGAAGTGCACCCTTCTATTAGAAAGGGAATTGCAGCTAGACGATCCTTGTCTGGCTAGATCCCTGCTTTCTCGTTTTCTTTTATAAAAGTATGTTTTTCCGAGTTCGAAATCGGAAAATCTTCTACCGACGTATTTGTTCCGATTAGCATTTCGAACAGATCTTCCGAAGAAATGTATTTAAGGCAAATGATCGTGTATCGGCATCAACAATTTTTCACACGTATGCGTTGAAATTCTTCCCATTTTGTATCCGTCGGACTTGCTGCGGAAACAAACGAACGCGATTTTGGGTTTTTTTTTCGGCAACGGACAACTCGAAAGTAAATTGAGTTCCGATTTCATCGATCGGAATGTATGTTTCGTCCACAAAGACTACGATAGAAAATGTATGAATGAATGAAAAGTAGGTTGATCAGAGCATTCCCTACATTCTCTGTTCATGTCTTCAATAAAGATAGACTACCTTGGATTGTTTTTTATACCCTATCCCATAGGGGTATATTAGTTTTGATACATAGTTTGTAACATAGAGAAATAATTTTGCTACATTTACCTCAAAGTATATGGATCGATTCAGAATCGCTAGCTGAGTCGAATTAGCCATGTCTGTCCGTCCGTCCGTCTGTCTGTTCGTCACCGATTTTTGGGCTTTAAATGTTGAGCTAGGATAATGAAATTTGGTATATAGGATCCTTGTCCGTGCCACCAGAACAAGTGTAAACATTTTTGAAATCCGCCTACTGCCACGCCCCCGTTTTAGAAAAACGTATTTTTTGGCCAAACCGTAAAGAATTTTAAAAAAGTTTCTGAGCAGCATATTTAAAGAATCGTAATATCTATATTTCGTCAATATAAGTTTTTTTTAACACCCCCACTTTTTGGGGGCGTTTTTTTATAAAAAAAAACATTTTCTGGTCAAATTTTAAAATTTTCGAAAAAAATTTAATGCACAATCATTGGAAGTATTAATCGGCCCTATCGAGGCATCCGTCGGAGCGGAAAATTCTCCGATTTCGTACGATTCGGAGGATTTTTGCTTCGAGGTATCCTCCAAAAAGCTGTTCGGAATATTTCTCAGACATTTTGTAACGCACCCCGGCGAATTGCGTTGAGTTGCATTTTTCATGCGATTTTTGACAGCTAAGTGCCATTCTTTCTCCGATTTCCTCCGACACAAATTCTTCGTGGAATTTATTTACGAATTGTAGTGAAGTGAACCCGTCGCATTTGGGAAGATTTTTTTTCCGATGATACATACCTCGAATGTAATTTTAACCTCCAACGAAGTATGCGTTGCGGAAAATTTTCCGCTCTGACGGATACCTCGATAGGGCTGATTATGAACATTTCGTCAATAGACCATTTTAATCCACGCCCACTTTTTGGGGGCGTTTTCTTACAAAAACCATTTGTATGCCCTACCCCAAGGCATATGCAATACAAAAACGTTGTTTTTCGTAGAACCACAAAAGGTTTTGATTAACTGTCTGAGCAATATATTGTGACAATGTCATTCTGTATTTTATTGCCATAGAGCCCACATTTTGAGGATGTTTTTTAAAAGATGGGATGGGATAGGGTATTCAACGATCCGCACAGCGGATTGTAGCCATCTCATATGTTTTTTTTTTTTTGAAATCCAGGCGACCTGGTGATGATTATGAAGCGGAGTAAGCTACCGATATTAAGGCCACTTTCTCTGCTCCCTAGGAAGTTCAAGATAGTTCACACAGGAAATTGTAGTAAGAACGAACTCCCTGTTTCGAGAGTGCTCGTCTTACGTGTGCAATAACTTTAACCCA
>OW052184.1:108806092-108869900 GCA_932526625.1 Rhingia campestris | reverse complement strand
ACATGGCCAAATCGACTCAGCTAGCTATTCTGAGTCGATACAAATACTTTGAGGTGTATCTACCTAAATTATTTCTCTGTGTTACAAACTATGTATTAAAACGAATATGCCCCTATGGGATATTGTATCAATATTAGTATGCATTTTAGTTATACATATGTATATCTCTAAATATATCGTCTTTTGGCGCATTCTCGTCATTCTCGATTCAATCCATTTGAATTTTCATGCAAACAAAATTCGGGAAATTTGGAAAATTCTTCTATTTTTCCCATCGACCTAAGATAGATACTTAATTTCTTTTAACATTTTTTACTCCTTTCGAGTAAAGATAATCTCCTTGAGTGATGTATGATTTGTTTTCCATTTTGTACACCGAACCAGGAATTGAAAAAAAAAGAAAAGAAAAAAATGTTTGTATGTGCATTCGGAGGAGGAGGTAACCATTTCTTAATCGGATTGAGAAAATGTTCGCTTGAAAGGAAAATAGAATCGTGTGGGTAGTTTTCCAGGTGAAAATAGATTTGAGAGAAGCCAATAGTTTTATTGAAATTCGCAAACGTAATCAAAAATATTGGAATGTGCAAATAAAAGTGCATGCGAAGAGAAAAAGTTATTTATTTATCTTGCCTCACAAAGTGTGTTGTTTAGTTTTACAGTTCTGGCGATTACAATAATATGAATGGAGAAGAATGTAGCGCCTGCACAAGTCGAAAACAGTCTTGTAAATTGAATTAAATGGTGCATTCATAGAAATCTAGTTCAGGAGAATGGAAATAGTTTTGAATGAGGTTAGAAGTTTACATTTAAGAACTCAAAGTGAAGACCTTATGCATCGAAACTTATTTTGTGTTATCAATCAATTTTAAAAATAGCAGCTCAGGTTTTAGTGTTCTCGGGGTGCGATATTCTATGCTTTTTACCGTCCCTGAGCGGGTTGTAAACGGTGATCCAATGGGAGGTACTTTTTTCAATAGCGTTGTTTTTACAGTTATTATTATTTGTCAACTGGCATGTCTATATATTGGTTATAAGGAATCTTTTTTTTTCCAAAATAAGTGCTCAGTTAAAATTTTTTGTAGAATTCTTTGATCGCATTTTGGTCGTCATGATCGTTTAACTGAACGCACTACCCTGAAATCCATCATTAAATTGCGAACCAATTTTTACACTATTCAACATTCATCCAACAACTCAGAGCCCGTAATAATGAGAATATTTCTGCAGTAGAAGGAAGTATTCGAGTAGACCGTGATCAATCAATTCGTCACCGTTCCCAAGGTTTGGGCATTTCTTATGGAACTTTGTTGCGTATTTTGTGGCGTGGTTTCAAAGCGTATAAAATACAGCTCTTTCAAGAACAATAATTGTAGCCAACTCACTTTGGATTACGTTTTAATTTCGGTTTGTGGACCTTGGAACAGCTTCAAAACATCATACAGAAATGCTCCTTTCAATTGGCCACCAAGATCTTGTGATTTGACACCATTGGAATAATTTCTATCGGGAAACCCAAAACGATCGAAGCTTTCAAGGCCAACACAAATCCAGTTATTCATGGAATACCGGCTGATATACTTAAAATAATGATCGAAAATTGTACGCACCAAATGGATCGTTTAAGACTTAGTCGTGGGCAACATTTGAAAGAGATTTTTTTTAAACATTAAATGGCAAGAACCAAACTAACACCTCAAATAAAAATTTTCCACCAAACATAGATTTTTTGGTGTTTTATACAATAAAAAAATGCAATGAATACAACGAAAAGATGTAATACCCCAGGTGTCAATTTAGATTCACTGGAAAATCCATCTTCTTCGGAGGTCGGCGAAAACAAAGTTCTTCGAACAAGGCTAAATAAAGTCGAATTGATCTGCGAAGAGCTTCGTAAAGAAATTCTTCACCTTAAGAATGAAAACATGACACTAAAGAGTTCATTGAAATTAACTTATGAACCAAATCCGTGTGTGAACTGTCCCATTAATACAGAATACCATACGGATGAAGAAGAACTTAGTTGCGAAACCGACTGGATTCTAAACAAAAAACCGGTGAAGAAACGGAAAGCTGAAGGTATCCTCCCCTGAAGTTAGTAATCACGATAAAGAGAATATAAAGGGAAACAGCTAAAACAGCGGCCCCCACCGCCAATTAATGTAATCGGTAGTAATGACTTCAACAAGTTGCATACCATGATAAAATCGGTGCCATTATCGGACTACCAAGTAACTTCGCTCAAAAAAATAAATGGAGAGTCTATGTTATAGACCCTGAAAGTTACCGACTGTTATCTCGCAAGCTGAATTCTGATAAAATAAAATGGTATTCATTTGAATATAAATCTGAATGGCCTTTACGCGTTGTAGCTAGAGGGTTACATGCGTCGTGCTTAAAGGATGACATAGTTAACGATCTTAGAAACAGGCGAATAAAGTTATAGATGTCGTTGACATTATCAAGCGAGACAAACAGCAAAAAAGGGGCGAAGAAAATGCGATAAAACGCGGTCTTCCTTTATTTATACCCACTTTCGGCAAAGCAGAAAGTATGAACAAAATTTACAAAATAAAAACAATACCCTATGCGTAAGGATTCTAAATTAGTTCCTCAGTGCCAGCACTGCCAAGGATATAATCATACGGCGGTCAGATAAGAAAACTCCAGTTATCTGCATTAACTGTAAAGGCAA
The DNA here is from genome assembly GCA_932526625.1 of Rhingia campestris. Taxonomy (NCBI): domain Eukaryota; kingdom Metazoa; phylum Arthropoda; class Insecta; order Diptera; family Syrphidae; genus Rhingia; species Rhingia campestris. The sequence goes on along the minus strand of OW052184.1, from coordinate 108,867,208 downwards.
TCATCCTGCACATTATCGTGGCTGCGAAGAAGCTAAAGAGTTACAAAAAAGACGGACGAAATGTTAGAGTATTAATTTACAGAAATTAAATTTAAACAAGCAAAAGTCTAACATTCCAATTAAAAATATGCCGTAGCCAAAGCAAGCTACAATCGAAAAACCAAAAAACTACGCGGCCATCGGAAATCCGATCGGATCTTGTACATCTTAAACCCAAATGTACAAACGTAAGCCCAAGCTACAGTATCCAATAACGGCCAAAAAAATATCTCACCTGACCCAGTTTCAAATGTATTTTCGATTATTCTTTCAAAACTTGAGGTACAAAGCAAGACGAATAAACTTATTTTTGACAGGCTCGTTAAGCTCGAAAATAGTATTCGCAATAGAAGAACCCCACCTTTAACATCAATAGATTGCTTAAAATTCTTACGTGGAATGCCAATGGCCTTTGGCAAAAACTTGGAGAAATTGAATTATTTATGCAGGAAAAAGATATCGACATCTGTTTAATATCCGAAACTCATGCAAAGAGTAATTCGAACTTAAATATTAAAGGTTACCTCGACTATCATGCTCTGCATCCATCGAATAAGGCTAGAGGTGGAGCCTCACTATATATAAGAGAGTGTATCAAACATTCGATTGATCTTAAATTAGAAATCGAAACAATGCAAGTTAGATCCATACAAGTCAGAAGCAAACAATCCTTTCTGAAGATATCGTCTATTTACTGCCCACCACGATGCAAGGTTGAGAAAATTGACTTTGAAAACTTGCTTAATTCCCTTGGACAACGTTTTGTCATCGGAGGGGACTGTAATGCAAAACATACATTCTGGGGATCTATATGCATATCAGAGAAAGGTAGGATGCTTTATGATGTACGTAGAAAGTAGAATATTGAATTTCATTCTACGGGAAAACCAACTTACTTGCCATCTGATATTAGAAAAATACCGGAGTCGATCGAATTTTTTCATTGTAAAAGGTCTGCCGTCCAATCGAATTAAAGTTGAAAAATGCTTTGATCTTTCCTCTGATCATTCTCCAGTCAATTTAACAACGAGCGAGTCACTGGTTATAAATGAAGAACCACACAAAATAACAAACGGGAAAACCAACTGGGAAGGTTTCAAAAACGATATTGAAAATAATATCCGACTGGGTGTATCGCTTAGAACCCCATTGGAAATCGAAGTCGCTGTTGACTCCTTTATCGATACCATCCAAAAAGCAGCATGGAATAATACTCCTCAACAGAACAAAATTGTGAGCTATAGTAAAATTAAGTACCCCCGAGAAATACAAGATTTAGTAAGACATAAAAGAAAAGCTCATAAAAGATGGCACCAAACTCGTGCCCCGCAAGATAAAACACATCTCAATCGGTTGAGTAATTTTCTATCAAATTCGATTAAAAATTTTAAAAACCATGCAGTAGAAACTTATCTGCAAAGCCTAACCGCTGGAAAGGAATCGAATTATTCGCTCTGGAAAGCAATTAGAATTATAAAACGGCCAAAAGTCGCTGTGCCGCCAATTAGGGTAACTTAAGACGTCTGGGCATAAAACGATAAGGAAAAACCGATAATAATATAGTAAGATATGCAAGTATTGCCGAGCTGATTACAGGAGAACTTCTTAAAATGTTGCCTCGGAAAGCATTAACTAAGCGTCTTTTTATTATAAACGCAGCAATCAGATTAGAATACATACCAAGACAGTGGAAAGTCGCGGAAGTGATTATGGTCCTAAAACCAGGAAAATTACCGAATGAAATAAAATCTTACAGGCCTATTTCACTTCTTCCAATAATTTCAAAAATTTTTGAACGGATATTACTCGGTCGCTTACACCCCATAATTGAACAGAAACGTCTTTTACCTGACCATCAATTTGGGTAGAAGTAAACATTCAACGGTGGACCAAGTACATCGAATTACAGATGTAATTGAGAAATCTTTCGAAGAAAAGAAAATTTGTTCAGCCGTATATCTTGACGTGTCGCAAGCTTTTGACAAGGTGTGACACAAAGGCCTTACGTATAAACTAAGTCAAGTTCTGCCAGAACAATTATATAAAATCCTCGTGTCGTATTATGAGCATAGACTCTTCCGTGTGAAACTTGGAGACGAATATTCAGAGTTCAAAGAAATAATGGCAGGTGTACAGCAAGGAAGCGTCCTTGGACCACTCTTGTACCTTCTATTTACACGTGATATCCCACATGCAAACGATGCAAAGTTTCAACGTTTGCTGACGATACTGCTTACTAGCAGTTGGCACAACAATAGAGGAAACAAATATGAAATTACAAAACGCTCTTACAACGAGATTTATGAATGGACAAAATCATAACGGATTGCACTTAATGAGAGCAAATCGATCCATGTAGATTTTTCGTATAAACGGACAAACAATTTGCCTGTATTTCTAAATACGGTTCGAGTCTTATTTGCAAATGAAGCGAAATATCTCGGAATGACAATCGATGCAAAATTAAAATGGAAGTCGCTGAACGGAAGTCAACTGAACGCACTACTCACAAAACCATCACCAAATTTCGAACTAATTTTACACTATTTGACATTCATCCAACAACCAGAGGATGTAGAGCCCGTAATAGTCAGAATATTGCAGTAGCAGAGAGTATTATGATGAGCCGCCAATCACGCATAGGCCGGCATGGACCTTAGCCATTTCCTTTCATGAACAAAGTTTCTATGATTAGTAGAGTAATACTTTGTGGGAAAAAGTTGTTATAATGCAGGTGTCTGAGAGAAATAGTCCTTCCATACTGATTCTTTGCTAACGCTGACAATCTGTACCATATGGGTATTTGTAGGATCCTGTAGATCTTTATAATAGTATCTGTCAAGAATTCTAGTTCAAAAAAATACACATTATGGTGCAACAGGCTCGCGCTAGTACCCAGGGTCTAGCTTTTCTCACAACCATTCATGTTGCACGATGGCGGGAACTTCTTTTTTATGTCGAATCCGAACGGCTATGTTGAGAAAAGGTTTTCTTGGCAATTGAAACTACTCGGAGTATTTGTTAGATCAGCACAAGAGGAGGGCCAGTAAAAAAATATTTAGTTGTCGAACTCAGACCTTCTCTGCGGCAATTCGTCGCACTAAACATTGCGCCACTGAGAATTCTTTTTAGGCTCTTATTTAATCCAGGGAGTATATAGATGGTATGTGATACCCTTTTACTTCAAAGACCTTGTAGTTCATGCCTAAATGATGAATACTTCGCAACCTTATTGATCTAAAGAGCTTACCCAACAGGTTGTGACCTGTTATCACTCTAATCGCTATTGAAATTGATGTCCTTTTTAGGGCTATAAGCTTCTTTGATTTGCCGCCGTTTATTTCTGGTCAGAGAGATCTTTTGTGTGCCACACTTATTATGCCTTGAGTCTATCTTTTGTCTCTCTTTGTGTATATTGTTTTGTTCTTTACTTACTAAAATGGCACCGCGCTCAAAAATCGTCCTTTTAAAATTACATGTTCCCACTTCTCTTTCCTTGAATTATTTATCACCAGTTTTTTTGTTTCAAAAATTCCTCCATTAGTAGGTATTACCAGGCGTTGTAAAACTATCCACCAAACCCCAAGGATTTATATCCCCTAATAGACAATATGGGCGAACTGCAAGGAAAACTATTACTTAATTAATTACTTAATTTTCTGAAGGGAAGATTTCAAGAAAACCATGCTCCCAAAAGGTGAGTCCACCATAAACACATAGAAATATTCTCAGGAAATTCCTTTAAGCACTCCAAGTCCTTGTTACATCCTTCCCCTAGTGCCTTGCTGTCCTCCCCAAAAACTGGAATAAACAACCGAACAAAAAATACGAAAACATTCATTGTTTTCGGTTTACGGGTACGAATTCCCTTTCAATTTGCACACTCTAGAGCAAGGCTTACACAGCGAGAGAACACATGGCATTAACATTTAACGAGCTATCCAAAGACGAAACAATAAAGCACAACCATGCTCTTGAAGTGTGCAAATTGTAGGGAAAATTGCAAATTCTAAAATCGAAAGGAATCATTCTTGAAGACCATGCCCTCGTTCCTCTCCCCCGTCCCTGTCCCCATCCCATTGACACAGTGTAGGTGTCTGTTGGACATCGCAAATGAAAACATTTTCATTTGAAAGCAAACAATACCGCTCTTCCAATGTACCCCCCTACTTTACACTGAGAGGGTGAATGAAAATGAGTCTTTGAATTAATTAAATCCACCCATCCCACTAGCGTCGTCGTCATTCTCTACTCGCAACCCCCAAAGGACTCTGACTGACTACTACTACACACAGTCAAACATCCTTTAGTTTGCACAGCAACATTGTTTTTCGGGAGCAGGAGTCAACACGGCTCCACCTTGACTTGGCCTTATGTTCGATAACATTGACTTCGACAGCAATTAAATTAAAATAATGTGATGTGGTGGTAGGCGGGCGGCAACAGCAACAACACCACCCCCATCTCCTTGTCAGTGTTCGGTTCCGTCTAATTCCTGTTGGGTAAATCTATAGCAAACAATTAAGAAAATTTTCGAAATGTGCTCTTGAGAGGATGCACATTGTGCATTTTATTGTTGTGTACACATAGACATACAACACAAGCCCAGACACGGCAATACTGATCAAGAGACTGAAGAAGACCTTTTCGGTTATGCTATGTTTGTTTACAAAAGCCTTATCCTTGCCAGCAAGGGATATACACCAGAGCACACACACAATTTTCCAGCAAAACGATAAAAGAGCCTTTGCATTAATTGTTTGTCTAAGAACTGTTTTGTTCCTTGGTGTGCTTGTAGTGTCTGTTGTTTTTCTTTATTTTGTAAGGGTGTGTGTGTGTGTTGGGTGCACCACCGCTGAACGGTGAAGGATGGGTAATTTATTTAAAAGGTTAAACGAAGATGTTGTTTTATTTTCGCTTTTCGTCATTTTGTTGTGTTTTCGCCATCTTGTTTACCTAGCTGTTGTCTGTTTAACCGTGGATGTGGCCATTGCAACACTTTTCTTAATTGAGAGCTTAAATGAGAGTCAATATTCGGATGGGTCCTTTGAGGATGTGTATCTTTTTTTAATTCTAGCTGAAGACTAGTGTTTGCGTTGGAGATTGTAAGAATGCATGCAAAGTTAATCACCTATGTTCGTTTCGGCAGGGTTATCATAATAATGATCGTCATACTGAGTCCTATAGAGGTATGTGTTGGCAAGGATTTATGAAACGAAAGTCAATTCTAACTTAGTTTGATTACGGGGTGTATCCGTTGTAGAACAAAATAAATGAAACTTACAATCGCATTCGATGGATTCCGCAGCGATTCTTCGTTTAACAACTTTGGAAAAAATTCAATGTGAAGCAGTCAAAAATTGTTGAATTACGCAATATGCTCCTGCGCGATCATGTGCGATGAAATACATCGGTAGATCTGTTCAAAATACTATTCGGAACGGAAACATCGGTAGCATTTTTTTTTTTTTTTTACTCCTCGCAAGAGAGAAAATTTATTTCCAAAGGATATGCACAGACAAAGTTCCAATAGCAAATTTATTTTATTACAATACCACAAGGGCACATCTTAGGATGATTTTTTAGAACCACGATGTGTCGACCTACGTCTTCCGGAAGCACTTTGACGCGATCGACTGCGTTGACGACGGGGTTGACTGCGTTGACTTCGTGTGCGACTGCGTCTCCTACGCCGTGGTGGAGGATGTACGTCCTCTGGTTTTGGAATTTCTTCAAGGACTCATCGTCATCGAATTCTTTTAATTGGTTCTTTCTTGCTTTCGAAATCCCTTGGTCCTTCTTGCTCTTCCTGGTATTTTTTAATTTGCTCGGTTTTGGTTTCTTCATGCTGATGCTCGCCATTATTGAAAATTTGGTTTAACATAGGTTTGCCGATGTTATCCTTCCAAAGGGAAATCGAATAATGAACTCAAGAAAACGGAATATTCTAAACGAATACATCGGTAGGGCTAAAAATCTTGTAGAAAATTTAAACCTATTCGCAGAAAATCTCTTAAATCTCTTCAAGAAATCCATCTATTGATGTCTTGGTATCGAAGATACGAGAGGACCTCGGTAGTAAAATTAAGGCCTAAATCGACCTGACAAACAAAGAAGGCCTTTTTGCAAGGACAAATTCTTTATTCATAATAAGTATCGCTGTATGAGATTCTGCTTTCCTAAGGCCTCACTATGACTTTTCTAGTGAAAGATGAAAACATTCTTTTTATAAGCAGTCTGGGATATAGGTGAGGTTTCCACTTACTCGCATTTTGCATATACTTCAACGACTGGATCAAGTCAAATTTTCATCTGCCTTTTGCGGTGTTGTAGCATCTGGTGTGATACCAAGCAACCTCTTGATTACCATGCCTTGCCTGCGAAATGCGGATCTCTGTATAGGTGTACCTACTGACTTCTCCACTACTCGTGGGTCCAAAAACTAAGACACACAAGTGAAAGGTTTTCCGAAAAAGCTAGGCACTGGGTATTAACGAGCGTATTGTGCGAAAAAAAATCGTCCTTTTGAAACAGGAACCCCGCCCTTAGTAGTTCAATGCTGCAAATAGTTATCAATATCAAGTAGATCCTTTTTTTAGGATTTCGACATGGAGGTGGGCAATCTTCTTTTCGCGCACGATTCCCATACCTAACCCTGATGTTGTTTATCAGCCGCTACGTGCCCGCGTATGAAAGCTGACCAAGCACACTGTCTTCAACGCCACAATTCAAGGGACTCCCATTAGGAATCACTTCGCGGTGAAGCTCCGAGGTTACTTTATATTCTGGACAGAGTGACAAGGTGTCATGGCCAAAACTATTTAGATACATATTTATGAGACCCTACGCGGTCGCTCAGCTCAAGAACTTTATGAGGTGATAATTACAGCCGCCATTTTTGCGTCTTATGCAGGTAATTTGAATATCCATCTGCCTTTACTGGTGTTGTCCATTCTGCTTCTGCAGGCTACATAGCCCAACTACAACCCAAACATTAATGTGATACAGCTTCTTAAGATACTGACATGGAACGGAAACGGCATCATTAAAAAAATTGGAAAAATGGAAAAACAATATTGATATCGTAAAACCACTTAAAAAGGGGACATGGGCCCAAAATAAAAGGTTACCGTCATCATCCGTCGGAAAATGCGAAAGGCAGATCCTTTCGTTACATCAAATGTGTACTAAGCACTCTAAAAACATAAAAAAAGATCTCGATGCAAATAAGTTAAGCCTCCGTGAAAGTAAACCATTAAAACTACCTCATGGGATCTATATATTTCCCCCGGGGTATAAACTGGTAGACGACAACCTCGACTCCTCTTTGACTCACTCGAGTCTAATTTTAGCTTCGGTGGGGTCTTCAGTTTCTGGGGTTCGAGATACAATTCAAGACAGAATACTGTACAAAGCCTGTATGATGCGTGGGTTGGGCTACGGGAAAGTCAACTGACAACAATAAAACCCCTGACCTCTTCGACTTCTTTATCACAAAAGGGCTAACTAAAAATCTGACGAAAGTCGAAGTATGCTATGATCTATGCTCAAGCCGCTCAGCAGTCACTATAAAAATGGGTGGAAGTCTAGCAAAAAATAAAGGGCCGCCAAAGTTAACTATGAAAAAAAAAACAGCTGGGATGTTTTCAGAAAAGACTGCAAAGAAACTGTTGCTGTAAACTGTTCCCACTAAAGACACCGCCCGAAATAGAATACAAAATTGACAATCTCGTGTGGAACCCTTTTAGAGTGCAGCGTGGAAAAGAACTTACTTCCGGACTGTAGTAACAGGCAACAATAAAATCAAAAACCATCCTGAAATCGGATACCTAAAATGAGAAAAGAGGAGAGCGCTCAAGAGATGCCTACAATCGCGCGCACCACCTGATACAGCTTATCTGCACCATATTTGAAAAAAAAAAACTCAAGAATGAGCTACAGGATTGAAGAAAGTGCAAGACTTTTACATATCTCGAGGGCTTGACTGCTGATAAGAGTTCAAACCTACACACTATGGAAAGCCATCAGGAAACCCAAAACGCACACGCCGCCAATAAGAAAATCTAAACGCGGCGAATGGACAAAAGGAGACAAAGAGAAAGCGGATTTCTTTACCAAGCATTTAGATGAAACGTTCCAGACGTTCGAATGACAACATTTAAACGAAGAACCGAATGCTAATACGCCCCGAATCCCCAGCGCAACCGAAAAATAAAACGTACCTAGCTTGTGGACTTGGCTATTTTTATTGATATTATTGCCGCTGTTAGATTTTGTTGTTTAGGAGACTCCCTTCCTGGCACAGAAGCGAGACCATTCCAGCAGCTTCCTGCGAGGTTGTTCGGAGCCTTCATTCGTTTTGTCGCCTTCCACATACTATGACCACTGTACTGATAACTCATGACATAGCCTGGTCCACTGTTATTTGGAAGGATCCAGAAGGCTTAACTGCTCATAATTTTTTTTTTGTTGAAGTTGAGCCTTGTCTATCATCACGCCATGAAACCTTTATAGCTTCTGTATACAGTGAAAAGTGTATTGTGCTGGACCGAACATGCCTATTAATATAATCTACAGTTTTATAGTGAATTAGTTCTAGATCTGCTGTAGGTATCTAGGGTTATCATTCCGTAACTTTTAAAACGATTATCGTTGACGATGGTGTAGGGGACTTGCTAGGTACATAGGGTATACTTTTATATTGTGTGTGTGCACATTTTATGGCACGTACCCGGAGATTCTCCTCACTATCGTCAACGATTATCGTTTTGAAAGTTACGGAATGAGTAAACAGTTCTTTATGCAGATTATTCCTTAATTGAATTTTGACTCAATGTCGAAAGCGTTTTTCGCAATATCGTTTGTAAACGCTGTCATTGGCTACGTTTACACAGTGGACAATAATCGGTACTAAGCCTACATTTGGTGTAAGTCCCATCGGTGTAAACACATCGAACAAGTAAAGGGTGATTTTTTACGAGTTAAGGTTTACAGGTTGGCAGCACTGGTTAGAAATGGTGTCCAAACGTCATCTGTCAAAGTGAAACGTTTTCAGTATAATCTGCCATTTAATCATGGAAAGACTTACAAACGAGCAACGATTGCAAATTATTGAAATTTATTATCAAAATTTCGTGCTCTGTAAAAAAAAATTAAAATCTGCTGCTTAATCGAAAAATCGTGTTCAGCGATGAGGCTATTTCTGGCTCAACGGATACGTAAATAAGCAAAAATGTCGCATCTGGAGTGATGAACAGCCACAAGCCATACAAGAATTACTGATGCATCCCGCAAAAACGAAAGTTTGGTGCGGTTTATGGGCTGGTGGCATCATCGGTCCATTTTTCATCAAAGACGACCGTGGAAGAAACGTTACCGTCAATGGCGAATGATATCGAGCCATGAAACGCGACTTTTTTTTTGCCCCAGTTGGCTGAGTTGAACTTGGTTGACATGTGGTTTCATCAAGACGGTGCCCTATGCCAGCTTGTGAAACAATGGAAATGTTGAAGGATGAATTTGTTGAGCAGCTTATCTCTCGAAATGAAGTGGTCATGTGAGTTGGCCACCAAGATCATGGGATTTAAAACCTCTTGATGATTTCTTGTGGGGTTATGTAAAGTCGTTAGTCAATGTGGACAAGCCGAACACGATTGAAGCCTTACAGGATAACATAACACGCGTTATTCGTGGAATACAGGCCGAAATGCTCGAAAAAGTAACGCAAAATTGGACTTTCCGAATGTTCCATTTGAAACGAAGCCGCGGAAAACATTGACATGAAGTTGTCTTTAAAACGTAAATGGCAAAGGCCTATTTATCGATTACAATAAAAAATTTATTTAGTGTTTTATTCGATTTTACAAAAAAAAATCTACGCCTTAAAAATCACCCGGTACTAAATTGTGTACGTCAGTCCACTTATTTAGGTGACCTCCAAAAATTTATATGAAGTGAAGTAAATTAAACAAGGTACAACGGCTTGCCTGTCTGGGCATCACCGGAGCTATGCGTACCTGTCCCACAGCGGCTATAGAAGCCTTAATATGACTAACACCCCTCCACATTTATATAAAAAAAAGTGGCAATTCGCAGCTCAGCAAGTCTGACATAAGCGGAAGAATTAAACATTAGTGAACACCTTAAACTAATTGACCTTCTATCCGAACTTCCAGAACTTGACATGATCTGTGCGGTTACAGACCGCTTACCAAAGACACTATGCTTCGACAAAAGATTCTCAACGGAGATCACAACCAGAAAAGCATGGTGTAGCAACAACCCACCAAACTGCCTAAACGGCCTAAAGTGATATACGGATGGTTCTAAAATGGACTCAGGGGTAGGAGCTGGCATACATGGACCAAAAAAAAACATCTCAATACCTATGGGAAAAAACCCTAGTGTATTCCAAGCTGAGCTCCATGCCATAAAAGAATGCGCAAACCTAATACACAACTCAGGTATTAAAGGCGCAAACATCCATATATTCACGGACAGTCAAGCAGCTATAAAAGCCCTTAGCTCACATATCATTGACTCCAAATCATTACTACACTGCTTTAATTCCCTCCAAACACTTACTTCCAGGAACAAAACCAGGTTATGGTGGGTCCCCGGACATAAGGGAATTGAAGGTAACGAAAAAGCTGATGAACTAGCCAGTAAAGGTTCGGAAACCCCCTTCATTGGACCTGAACCCTTCTGTGCAATCCCCAAATCAGCCATAAATCTGGTCATAAAAAACTGGGAACAAAACAAATGTGTTTCATACTGGGGAAACATCCCAGGCCTAAGACAGGCCAAAAGAGCTATTCAGCCCTTCAAATCAGATGCCAATAAGATACTTAATCTTCGCAGGCACGATATCACAAACTTAGTAGGCTACCTAACTGGTCATCACGGTCTGCGATATCACCTAAACAAAATGCGTTTAGTCGACTCACCGGAGTGCAGACTACGTCTAGAAGAAGACGAAACAGCCGAGCATATAATATGTGAATGCCCGGCCCTTTACGGTATGAGAAGGGAATCTTTCTTCAGGGAATTTTTAAGTCCCGAAGAACTGAGGAAATCTTCGGCTGAAAGTATTATCAGCTAAATTAGGAAAGTAGAAGCGCTACTAACCTAAAAAACATCTGACGGCAAGCACAATAGATCTTTTAGGTCGATGTGTATTTTACTCAGAATTAAAAAAAAAATAGTGCCGGACCAAATATAGTCCACGGTGTAAACGTAGCCATTCTTACACTACTTTTACTGAGTAAATCTGGCTGAAACTACAATCACTCTCTCTTGAAATGTATCTGCTGTCAGGGCGTTTTTTGTTTGTTCTTTGTGTGACCATCTAATATTGATCGCAAGCTGTTACTCCAAGCTGTTTAATTTCGACTTGACTACCATGAAAGGCATTTCTGTGATCAGATTTGCTGAAAACATTGTTGTAGCAGACTCATAAGCCACCCTTGAGCTACAGTTCTAGCCCAACCAGGGGAAAACCTAATTTTATATAATAAATATAAATTCTAAATAAAATCCTCTGATTTATCATTGAAATGCAGTGACATCCGTTTCGCTGGATTTGTATTAACTTCCCCTACAGATCATCATGCGTCATGTGCTTATATCCAAAATTGAAGTTAGCTTTGAAGAATACTTTCATTTCCCATGCACCAATGGCTACACAAAGATAAATACCATTTTATTAGATCCCCCGCACAGAAAAAAAACCCAAACTTTTATCAAAGCACTAATTAAACCGCAAAACAGTATCAATATCCTAGAGATGTTATTGAAAAATCTCTGAAAATCCAATTTAATTTCGAATGTACCAACCCATCGTGTCGTCGAGTCGATCGCCCTTAATAAACATGCACCGCCGCGACCTAACCGCCCTCATTTTCTAACGTCCGAGTCACTGCAGTTTGTAAATAAAAATCGAACCGTTCCACAAAATTTTGTTTTTTTTTTTGTTCAGCTTTGTTTGACTCAAACCAATCGCTATACATCTAGATACTATATTAATCCAACTCAAAGGATGATTCATTTTAATTAAGTACAGCGATATGAACATCCAATATTCGATGTCATAATTACGATCCATCAACGTCCAATACTTTCTACGAGTCTATAATGTTTCCATGGAAACCCATTTCCCAACAAAGTATTGAGTAAGAGAGCTGCACAAAAAACGGGAGAAAAAAAAACTATAGAAATATCCTGAAATAATAATAACCAAGCAAAAGTTCAAAACTTGTTCATCTTTCACGCACAGCGCATCCAATAGATATACTGTATCTACTATGATGTACACTAGCTGGCGGGGTTCAAACTTCGATTGGAGAGTATACTAGTATCCTGTCCTTTGAATTAACTGCGAACAAAAAAAAAACTAAAATCCCAGCTATTCATCTATACATCTCTTGGAGGTTTATTTCCTGTTTTTGTGTATAAGAGCGTGCAGATATACGTAACTACGCTAATGGTTCTTGATATACGAGGCTTGCAAAGTTAGCCTTTGCAATAAATATTAAAACGTCAATGCTGTGTTTTATTTGTTCCGTTATGTGTCTGACCCATCATCTAACTTTCTCCAATTCATTTCATGTTTCATCATTCAAGTTTAATGAAAAAATATAGCCCAAGGGATGGCTAAGCACAAACGTTAGATAATAACGCTCTAAGTGGATGTTGTTGAATATAAAGAGGTGTGGTATGGGGCCGTATGGCCGGTTGAACTTCAAAAGGGTAATGAAATGATTAGACGTGTTTGAGAGCAGTAATGATTGGATAACTTAGATAGAGGACTATAGTCGAGACTGGCAGATTGTTTCGTTACAAGTTTTATAAAGTGGTGCTTGGAGGTGCGTTCGGTGACGGTGCTGAGATGTTGAAAGGTGTAAGAAAGACTGTAATACAAGTTTTGGAACAGGGGTATGGACTTGAGGTATGTTATTGCAGATAGATTGGATTCTCAAAAGCTAAACAATTGAAGTGGACCAGCTTTTGTCTAAGGATGATTACAACCTGAAACTACGCAAAGAGGCTTTAACAATAACGAATTGTGTTGCTAAACCCTTGCTAAACAACTATATTAGGTGCAATAAAAAACTGAATCATTTACCACAAATGCAATGCCGCAATGGATCTGTAAAAACAGATCTTAGAAGGCATATTCCCAAAAGCACGGCAAATCGCTTTTGATGACGGATTTGTATTTTTATATTTCTTAGAGCGATAGGTGAAAATTTTCTACCAAGTTTTCGTCCCGATTGGTATTTCGAACATTTCCGAAGAAATTTATCGCACATGTTCTCGCGTGGCGAGATAATACGTTAAGTCAACTATTTTTGACAGCTACGCGTTGAAAATGACCAAAAGAATAAAAATAAAAGGACAAAATCGACTGTCAAATTTTGGGGAAAATAATCGGAAGTAAGAATCCAAACAAATGGGAAGCAGTGGGTACTCATTCCGTAACCTTCAAAAAGATTATCGTTGACGATAGTGAAGGAAACTTTCTGGTTATGTACATTGTGATTTGTATACATATGCATACAGAAAATATAAAATTACACACTACGTACCTTTCAAGTCTACTGCACTATCGTCAACGATAGTCGTTTGAAAAGTTGAGGTAAAGGTTCAAGACGGACTGTAGCGCGACTTAAGGAAATAAGTAATGACTTCTCTATATTCCTCATTTATTATAACATCACAGACCTTGTTGCGTAAGATTCCTCTTCAAGTAGGAATACCTTCACTCGAACACGCCTATGTACTTCACCGGGTACTCGTCGATATTTTTTTTACATTTATGCAAGTAATCTTGTAGGTTCCCTCAAACATGCTAGGTCAGGTCCGAAAATAGAGGTCATCAACATACTTTTGCAACGTGACTTCGATCACATTAAGGGATATTGACATGAAAAACCGAAACAATTCTGTTTAGAATCACATAGCTTAGGACTTCTATGCCCGGTTTCACAGTGAGAGCTTAGCTAAGCAGAACGGAGAGCTTATGTTTTATCAACACTTAAGTGTGGTTACCTCTTAAGCCGGCACTGTGAAACACAGATTTATGTTAAAACGTAGGTTAAGCTCCACGTGTAGCTTAAGCTCTCACTGTGAAACTGCGCACTAGTGATACAAGACAAAAACTGGAAAAATTGTGTGTCATTGCGAAGCAAGGGTAGCCATTTGCAGTGAGAAGTGTAGTTAAACATGTTGGAATCTGGTTTGACAGCTTTCTGTATTTTAACAAATACTAAGATTTTTGTCAAGCCAGGCCTAGGGGGCTTCTGCTCTGACAAGAGTAAAGGTTATTTGGTAGATGGCTCTTATAAGGCCAATCATCGATTGTGGTTGGCCCGTGTGGTGCAATGTAGCACCATCCTACATGGAAATGATACGGCTGTTTAAGAGGCGTCTCCAATCCAGCTTAGGATTGTACCGAACGCCAGAATCTAAGTAAATAAAATATTATCGCAACAATGTCCTATACGATGAAGCTTAGCTGAATGGAATTGACAATTTCCTATTTTCATATAAAGGTGATTCGAAGGCACGTGTCAAGGGCGATGGTTAGCGAAAACAGCCTGACCTTTGGGGGCTTACTACCTGAATAATATATATGAACATGGAGAGCACGCTATTGCGGGGTTTTATTCAACCAGAGGCACTCGTTCATATCTACTCGTTTACTTATAAAACCGCCACCGTGGAGCACGGGGCAAGCGGCTGAACCACAACAAGTAAGTCGACAATGCTCTGGAGCGCCTCCGTTTTAACACGGCGATATCAGATCGCAATAAAGCTGATGCTGAAGAGCAGCGCAACGAATTGTGGTGGGTAAAAGGAGGAAAGTATTTCTCCCTCAAATCTTTGCGGACTTTTAGTCAACTCCTTAGGTACAAGGACTGGGAATGGGCTTGTCCAGCATATTAGTGGATTTTCATGCAAGCGTGCTGGGCACCCGAAGACTCAATTAGGATGGCAACCACTCGGGGCATATAGCAACGAGAGCTTGCCACCCCGATTATATTTAAGATAGGTCTAAGTAATTAGGTTTTTTTATGTTAGGTTAGGTTTTTTATACAGAGTGCAAAAAATGTCAGAATTCAAAAATTTATTTTTTTCCTTGAAAATTATAAAAAAAAACTGTACAGATAAACTTATGACTAAAGGCAAAAATAAAAAGGGTAGAGATAAGCCAAGGGTCAGTTAGTTAGACTAAGAAAACAAGTAATTGATAAGTAAGATGTTTGTCTAGTATTTAGATAATTAAAAAATTAATTTAAAAGTAAAACGCCAGTGATTTTTGGATCCTGCAGCTTCTTTTTCTGCTTCGAATAATTTATCAATCTATTCCGCAAATCTAAATCACAAAAAAAAAACAGATTGGGGGAATATAATAATATAATATAGAAAACTATTCCTTAACCAGTCCATACGATGGCATCCAAGGATTGACTAGTGTGATAAAAGGATCTACAATAGTCGATATAGCTTCAAACACATCAACACTAATGCCCGGTTTCACAGTGGGAGCTTAATCCGTTGCTTCGCTAAGCAAAGAGCAGACCTTAAATTTGGTCTTAAGTTTCTTGGGTTTCACAGTCATCAAAAAAGTATGGTTTAGCTAAGCCAAGTATAACAAGTAATTGTGAATGGTTCGTAGGTAATTTATTAGTTACGAGCCTAAAACTATACACCAAACGGGAATATTCTGCGAATATGTATGGAATTTAGTATGGACATCACCCATTGAGTAATTCTTTACTACATCCCACAACCAATCAAAATTTCCTATGACAGAAGTTAATCCAACACTTAAGCCACCAACATCGGGGGCTTAAGTTTTATCAACATTTAAGTGTGGTTACCTCTTAAGCCGGCACTGTGAAACACAAAGTTATGTTAAACCGCAGGTTAAGCTCCACGTGAGGCTTAAGCTCTGACTGTGAAACTGGGCAGATATCGTATCAGCTACGGTTGAAACCGATATATCCGATCACTATATGACCATGTATGCTAAAAGGAATGAAGTAGATGACAGCATCGAAAAAGAAATATCAGTTTATAGTAAAATTAATCAAAACAGGGTTAATCAATTGAATGCGCAAACCGACTGGCAGAGCTGTTGTGAAGTACCTGGAGTCGAGGGAATTTAAAACAACGCAGTCAAATGGAACTAATATAACAAATAAAAGAAGTAGAACGAAAAAACCATGGATAACAGATGATATTTTAAAAATGTGTAAAAAGCGAGACGAGCTTTATAGAAGGTGGAAAAATAATCCACTTAACATAAGATACCAACAAGAGTACAAGTCGTATCGAAACTTAGTAAATAAATCTATTTTGAATATGAAATCAAATTTCTGCAAACAAAAATTCACAAATGCCAAAAATGACCAACGAAAAACATTTAATGTGTTAAATGAACTTATGGGACGACAGAAGCAAACAATTGATGAAATTCATATAAACAATTTCTCAGCCAACAACCTATCGACCACTGTTAATCAATTTGCTGATCAATTTTCGAACCAGGTGCAGAAAATTATACACCAATGTAAATATATAACATCCAATCACGTGAATATGTACGTTTCATCGTCTATATATATGGAAGAAGCAAGCGTTTCTGAAGTTCTTGGATGCTGAGTAGATTACCACAAAGGGACCAGGAGCAGACAACATTAGACCAATGGACCTTAAAATTAATGCTGTATATCTAGCACCTGTAATCACAATGATCATTAATCGAAGCATCATTGAAGGCTCAATCCCAAAGGTACTTTAAGGTACTCTTAATTCGACCTGAATACAAAGGCGGATCTAAAAAAGATACTGGAAATTCTAGACCGATTGCAATTTTGCCAGTTGTAGAAAAACGTTTGGAGGAAATTGTAGTAACGCGATTAACCAAATTCATTAAAAAACACAAAATAATCCAAAAAATCAGTATGGTTTCAAAAAAGGTTAGAGTACTGGAAGTTTGCTGGGTGAGCTTTAGAATGCAGTGACTACTAGCCTAAATAAAAACCATCATGTGTTAGTTATGTTTATAGACTTCAGTAAAGCCTTTGACACACTTAGCCACAAAAAGCTAATAGAAAGCATATATAGAATTGGAGTTAGAGGGGCTTTAGCTAAATGGATAACGAATTACCTATCAGAAAGAACTATGAAGGTGAAAGTAGGGAATGAAATAAATAAAGAAGCAACCACAAGGCTCGAAATTGGGACCAATCTTATTCATTCTCTTCACCAATGAACTTTTAAGAGTATTTCAAAGAAGTACTACATTTGCATACGCTGATGACATTGCAATTGTTGTAAAACATAGATGCTTGAACACTGCAACAGCAATAATGCAGGATGAATTCGACAGAGTTTCCAGATGGTGCCATGACAATGGATTAGTAATAAACGCCGAAAAAAACTAAACTTATGCATATACGGACACCATATCAACCCAAAGCTATTATAAATATCTAACACAAAAACGATGGCTCCCAACAACAGCTCAAAATAAAGTAATCGATGTTGTTAAAACCATAAAATATCTGGGTGTAATAATTGATGATCACTTTATTTGGCACGCCCAAATTAATAAGCTGAAAATCCAACTAAGAAGTGCTGTTTTCGCGATGGTTCATCTGAATAAATACACCAACGTCGATGTCCAGAAGCAGGTTTTATTATTCACTAGTTGAATCGCGTATACGATACGGAATATTATCGTGGGGAAATGCTTCAAAGACACTTTTAGACAAAATAATCCGTCTGCAACATAGAATAGTTAAAATAATCAATACCTCTAATATAAATTTTCTAGTTCTAGATGTAAATGGCGTTTTTAAGATGACAAGTATGTTGGAGTATTATGACGACTTAAGATTTCAACAGCCTATTCAACACAATGTCAACACAAGAAAACGAGCCTAAGGACTCTTGGAAATCCCTGAAACGTTTAATACATATGGAAAGAGACAACTGAAATATGTGATTCCAAAAATATATAATACTAACGATAGCTTTAAAAAATATTGCAAACTTCAAAACTAGAAAGAAAAAAATGAAATTACTCTTTCTAAATATAAGCCATGTTAACTAAAACATAGAATTCGAAAAATTTAAATCACACCACTAGAAATCGTATCTTTAAATTTATATATAAACTTCTAAATAATGAACAATTATAACTTTTTAACCACCTGCAGATAAGCTATATGCTTCGCAGGTAGCCAAATCAATTTATAACGTTTTGAAAAAATAAATAGGTAAATAAAAAAAAAAAATATGAACTTAGAATCATTTGCCTTTCTAAAAAATCGACAGTCAAAAATCTCTCTCTCTAAAAATTAATTTAAAAGTAAAACGCCAGTGATTTTTGGATCCTGCAGCTTCTTTTTATTGAATAATTTATCAATCTATTCCGCAAATCTAAATCACAAAAAAAGCCAGCTTTGGGGGAATATAATAATATATGGAACTATTCCTTAACCAGTCCAAATGAACTTAGAATCATTTGCCTTCCTCAAAAATCGACAGTCAAAAATCTGTACCTATCATAAATGCCATTTCCCTATCCTTTAGTAGGTTCTATATAAACTTCACGATTTTAATCTAAAATGTTAAAAAAAAAAGATATTCCAAAATTGTCATAATATCTCAAGGTTTACCATAAAACTCTATGCTACTACCACATGAGAACCCCGACAAAACCAAATTCTCTACAAATCTTCCATATTTTCAAGTACCGCCAACCACAATTTCAAGGTCAATAAAGCTGAAAAACCATATTTTAACCAAACAGTTTCATTCACTATTTAAGTGGCCAATATTTTCGTTAAGTAAATGCGGTTTCATTATTGAAAACGGTCCCGTCGCCGAGCTTCGCAGCCAGAGTAAGTGAAAACCTTTGACCGAGCTGATTTTCAGGCTCAATAAGCATTAACCATGCACGACATAACATTTACCATATAATCACATACACCATTAGAACTCGATGCCGCACGTGAGCCAGGCTATAGTCGACACATTTTAGAATAGAGACCGAATCGGCGACAGAGACAGACAGAGAAATGGATGTGTGCGAGTAGAGACCCAGAGTACTTGTGTGTAGGTAGATTGCACACACAAAACCCCCATTTGAAGGCATGTGTCTCTAACAGATACGTGCCTTGAACGCATATCCCATGCAATAAATACAAACAATCTATGTACGGTGAGTTATAGTATATTGCCGCACTTTTGTGCTCGTCGAAGCATCAAATTTTTGAGTTTGAAGTGTATCTCTCTGTCTATATCTGAAGCATGCGGCTGGCATTAAGTTGCACTTTGTTTTTGTTGTGTCTTACTTTTTTTTTAGTCCTGGTGGGGTTTTTTTTTTGCTATATTTTTGTTTGCATCAGGAACTCCATTTTTAGTTTGTTTTTGCTGCTTATGAAAGTGGAAGGATATTGTATAAGGTTGTAGTGCATTAAAGGCGCAGAGAGGGATAACATGGAGAAAGATATTTCTTTTTTTTTTGCATTTTAATGCGTGATGCTAGAGCCTTTGAGATTAATCCATGGAAGAGGATACTTTAATTGCATTTCTAATTGAGCAAGCTGGTGGATTTTTTTTCTGTTTTTTAGCTATATTCGCCTAGCCCTGTGTAGGTTGGAGTTTATTAATTATTCATGTGCTAAAGTATATATTTAAACCTTTTACGTCATGTCCTTTATAGGTTTGCCTGTGGATAGTTGTAGTTATAAAAAAAGTTCTGGCTTTGGTAGAATGGTTAGCGGGGTTTTTAAAATTAACAATTGGATTTTTTTTAGCAGAATGAAAAAGGGTCTCTATAGTGAACATATTCCTCTGCCTTTTTTTAGCATCTGATTAACTTATTTTTTTATTTAAACACAAGCCTTCAGCAATTTAAAAGGCCATAGAACAACTACACATACCGTAGATTTTAATGAACTTGTACTAAAAACAACAAACCGATTTTTTTAAATGTCAGTGTCCGAAATAAACATGATATTGCGGGAACACTTAGTTCAAATTTACAACACTTAACTCAGCGAAGACTACAACGATAGATGTTCAGAAGAGCTTAGATAAATCCTCTTCCAACAACGTACAACCGAAGGTACAAGAATTCAATCGCAGGGTGAATAATATGTAAAATCATCTGAGGGCACTCGTTGGTGCCTTTTGATGTCTCACCAACCGTTTATTTAAATTCCAAAATTGTGCAAACGTTGCCAAGGATTTAATCCCACGCAAATGTATTGCAAAAAAATCGCGATGTGTCAAATGCGCCAAGAATCTCGCAAGACTGTGGAGTACCGAAACAAACCTCCACCTATGCTGATGGTAAGGGAAAGCACCTAGCAAATCATAGATGATGTTAAGTAGCTAAAGAGCTGCAAAAACCTGCACTCCTTAAGTCTAAAAATGCAAAATCTTCTGCTTGTGTTAGATACAAAGCGGAATACTTCCTAGGCGATAGTAGGCAATCTAAAGCCACCGCGTCCAGAGCTTGAATAGCAAAGAGTGATAACACAAAAGTCTTTGATTTCTCATATATATCAGATATATGTACTGGAGAAATTTTTCTCGATAGGTTGATGAAATACGAAAATATTTCACTAAGAACGCAACTTTAATATGAACGAAAAACGCATGCTAAAATTATTTACTTGGAATGCAAAAGGACTATTGCGAAAACTCGACGAAATGGAAATATTCATGCGCGAAAGAAATGAAGACATAAGCTTGATTTCCGAAACATACTTAAAAATGGAATCTCGTTCAAGTATTAACCCCTATAACGATTTCCATGCCTATCACCCTTCGGGAACAGCGAAAGCCGTGTCGTCATTGTTTATTAAAGACCTCATCGAACAAAACGAAGACCTAAAAATAGAGATTGGGCAACTACATTCGGTCCAAAAAAAGTAAAGTGGACGGGGACCACCACTTTCCGATTTTACTAACTTGCTTCAATCTCTAAAATCTCCGAAATACATTATGGCTGCGATTTCCATGCGAAACACGTTCTGGTATTCTAGAACATTTCGCGAAAAGGAAGAATGCTCTGAAAGGCACGTATAGAGTAAGTACAATGTGATTTACACTCAACGACCTACTGGCCAGCTGATACTTCAAAAAAAGGCTTAGGCTCAGTGCCAAAAATATCTGCGAATGATCAGACGACAAATCGAAGTTCTCTTAAACTTTTATATGATTGCTAGATATTCCTTTCACAACGAAAAAATCTAAAAGGTCATGGCACTCTTTCCGTAACTTTTAAAACGCTAATCGTGGACGATAGTCAGGAGACTTTCTGTGTACGGACAAAGTAATTTGTATGCATGTGCACACAAACGATATAAAAATTACGCTACGTACATAAAAAGTCTCGTACACTATCGTCAACGATAATCGTTTCAAAATTTATGGAATGAGTGCCATGGCCCCTTATAGATTTTTTTTCGTTGTGAAAGGAATATCTAGCAATCATATAAAAGTTCAAGAGAACTTCGATTTGTCGTCTGATCATTAGCAGATATTTTTGGCACTAAGCCAAAAAACAGTCTATAACCTGGAGCCACCGAGAATTATTAGTTTATCAACTAATTGGGAACAGTTTTTAAAAGAAAAAGTTGAAATTAGTGTTCCACTAACGAAACCCTATGAACTTGAGGTTGAAGTTACAAGCAAGCCGGAGGAAGTGCCGCACAAATATGGTTTACGATTACGAAAATAAAAGTGTCAAGGAAAAAGGAAAGCGGATAAAAAATGGCAACAGATGTGCTGATGATGTGCAAATATTTTAAGAATTCTATCAAGGATTCTAAGAATCGTGCGATAGGCTTTAATCTTGTAATCCTAATAGCAAAAAAAGGAGTCCAATTATTCACTTTGGAAAGCTGTAAAAGGCCCAAAATTTCTGCGCCACCGATTAGAATAAATCCAAATGAATGGGCAAGGAAAAATACAAAAAGCGGACGTTTTTGCCGCCCATGTTAAAGAAAAATTTAAATACTTTGGTGGTCAAGCGATTCAAGTCAATATCAATAGGACGGAACTACTATTTGACGATTTAGCACTCACAGGAGCAACGCTAAGGAACTTAAACTCGAAATCGGAAATCATATGCCTAAGAAAGCTCCTAGTTTTGATTTAATCACCGGAGAAGTTCGCAAAACTCTAGCTAGGAAGGCATTAATTAAGCAACTCCATATTATAATTGCTGCGCTCAGACTAAACACGTGCCAAGTCAATGGCAAGTTGCGGAAGTCATAGTGATTTTAAAAGCAGGAAAACCTCCAAAAGAAGATCGAACAAAACCATAATAGGAGCATATGCGTATCGATCGAATAAATAAACATGAAAGTCCACAATTAAAATGAGTTATGGGTGCACGACTAAGTCCTACGTACATGTTCCTTGTGAGTTCGAGATTAAATTATGATTATAAGAACTTTAAGTACTGAAAAAAAAAACAAAAACAGTAAATCCGTTCAGAAACCTCACTGGGTATTAATCCAATAACCTCGCTTTAAAATTTGAAATAGATTCATCCTTTAGCTGCGTGCACATCAAGTGGGTATGTGCACGCAGCTAAAGGATGGATCTATTACGTACGTAAAATCTAACTATGGAGGAGAATTGAAAAAAAAAATATATCCTCCCTATGTATAAAACGGGTCCAACAATGTTCTTAGGACTATCAAATAGTTGTAACGGAGTGCTTCTCGCTCAAAACTTCCAAGAATAATTAAATATACTGGGAACTGGCTGCCTGCCTGATCCCATTAATCCAAAAGATACCAAATTCACAAAAACGTTCATAAAGTAAAAAAAAAAACACTAAAGTAGCTAAAATTAACTTCTCATACGATGCTGTCAAATTAGTTGCTTCGTACCTCTCAGGTAGAAGGCAAATCGTTCAAGTGGGTGACGTTCGATCGGATGTCAATTCGATCCCAAATGGTGTTCCACAGGGATCCATTTTGGGCCCACTGCTATTTTCAATGTATATCAATGATCTACCATCTATCATCAACCAGGGTAAGGTTCAGATGTATGCCGATGACGTGCAGTTGTACTTGAGTTCTGATCTCGGTCTTATTGAACATGGTGCTGCCTGTGTTAATCAGGATCTTGAAAATATTGCGCGCTGGTCTGAAACAAATGGTCTTTTGTTAAACCCTGCAAAATCTAAGTGTCTTATCATCTCAAGAAATTCATTGGACTTGTCATACTTTCCTTCTGTGATTTTAAGTAATTCTCCTATTGAATATGTTGAGACGGCCAAAAATCTTGGTATGGCATTTAACCGGAAACTAACCTGGGATAATCACATAAATGTTGCGACTGGTAAAACATATGCGGTTCTTCGAACGTTATGGGCAACAAAAGCCTTCACCCCCTTAAAAATTCGTCTCATGCTAGCCAAAACGCTGGTTATACCAAAATTGTTGTACGGGTGTGAAGTTTTTGCCAATTGCAGTTTCGTCAGCAAAAGAAAACTGCAGGTCGCTTATAATAACACCGTTCGGTATGTTCTTGGACTTAGAAGGTACGACCGTGTGTCGCACTTCTAAAATAACCTTTTTAACATGTCGTTTGATAACCTACTTCAGTTCCGCACTTTAACCTTTCTCTCAAACATCCTGATAACACGACAACCTCACGGTCTGTACGAAAAACTGGTTATGCCTACCTCAATCAGATCTAGTCAGTTGATTTCTCCGCGTTACTCTTCCCTTACATCTGAGCGACAATTTTTCATTAACTCTATTCGTCTGTGGAACTCTTTACCGCGTCCCATTAGAAGAATTGACAATACAAGAAGGTTTAAATATGAATTAAGAAAGTATCTTGCATTTTTGAATTCATCTTAATTGTATTAATTATGAGTTCTTAGTATTGAGCACGTAGTATAAATACATAACATTTTTGAATTATATCGTCTTCCTCAGTAGTTTTTTTTCCTGCCGAATATAGCTTATCACTAGTTTATAAGATATTTTATCTTAAAGTGTATAGGCACTACAAAATATGAAAAAAATAAAAAAAAATAAAAAATTGATGCTACAGGCAAAGCCTAATAGTCAATAAGGAGTAAAAGTTAATTTAGACATCGTCAATATCAGAGTTTTTCAACTTACAACTTTATGATGGGTGAATAGACTGGGTAAGTACACGCCGATCAAGCATGCAACACTGTAAAGATATTCATCACTCTTTGAGCACGCATAAATTATTTTAGCCTAGAGCAACAATTTTCCAGTCATCTTCATTTATTTGTCGGTTGAAATAGAATGTCAAGAAAGTTAGGCTATTTTTTTTAAACGCATTCGAAAAAATATTGTTGGGATACATTTTTTTTTTATTTTTTACCTGAATGTAAGAATTGTGTAATTCGACGAAATCACATGGAACACTTACCTGAAAACAAAACAAAAAATAATAGTTTTAGATTTTACTTTTAAAATATGAAAAAAAAATTAATTTAAAAAAAAATGTATGGTTTACGGAAATATAATTTTGAGGTTATATAAAATATTTTTAGTATAATAAATGAAATAAAGGGTGATCCATTTCGAGGTTCCCTACTTTTTTAAAGAAAAAAACACAGAAAATCCAATTTAATGGAGAATGTTTATTATCATTTGAAAGAACATTCTTTGGCATTTATTTTTTGAAGATTATGTCTATCAAATGTTGGCCGTTGCTACGTCGCAGATGGTCCATCCGTTGAGTCCAATTTTCGATCACTCGTTCGAGCATTTCGACTGGTAACTGGCGAATGACACGCGTGATGTTTTCCTCCAAGGCCTGAATCGAAGCGGGTTTGTCGGCATAAGCTTTTGACTTTACATATCCCCACAGGAAAAAGTCTAACGATTTGATATCACACGATCTTGGTGGCCAATCGACCGCCCGAAACGTGAAATTATGTGCTCACCGAAATGTTCTCTCAATAAGTCCATTGATTGATGCGATGTGTGGGAAGTGGCGCCGTCTTGCTGAAACCAAATGTCGCCGAGATCACGAGCTTCAATTTCAGGCATCAAATAGTCGGTTATCATGGCACGATAACGGTCGCCATTGACTGTAACGGCCACTCCTTGCTCATTTTCGAAGAAAAATGGCCGAATTATGCCTATGGACCAAAATCCGCACCAAACAGTGACTAGTTTTGGGTGTATCGGCTTTTCAATGTATGCGTGCGGGTTTTCTGTGCCCCAAATGCGAAAATTTTGCTTGTTTACATACCCGCCAAGATCAAAATGAGCTTCATCTAAAAAGATGATTTTTTTTTGGCAAAATCGACATCTTCTCTAAGTCGATCGCAGGCCCACTTAGCGAAGCGAAAACGCATTGGATGGAGGAGGATATTAGCAACATTTGGTTTCAACAGGACGGCGCTACGTGCCACACAGCCGAAGCTACAATCGATGTTTTGCGCCCTGTTTTCGAAGATCGCATTATCAGCCGCAGAGCTGATGTCGTTTGGCCACCTCGGAGCGGCGATTTGACACCGTTGGACTATTATTTGTGGGGTGCCGTAAAATATAAGTGTTACGCCGACAAGCCAGAGACAATTGACGTTTTAAAGGACAATATTCGTGAAGCCATTGGTGAAATACAGCTGCACACAATCGACAATGTGCTTAAAAATTGGACCGAGCCATTTGAATGAAATTATTTTTCATTATTACCAGGAAGGATTGTACTTTCAAATAAAAAAAGAAATTTGAGAAAATATTCAGTAGTTTTTTTTATAGCATTTTCAAAAAAAAAGTTATTTGGCGGACGGAATGACCTAATCCGCAACAGTATTTAGGTTATTGTGTACAGTGGTTGCAAGTCTTATTCTAGGACATCTGTGTATGACATAAATGTCCTGGCAAATCGTTTTAATATGAAAACACTCCCAAATTGTTTTTATATAAAAACGCCACCAAAAGGTGGGCTGCATCGAAATTTTTTTCAAAAATTTTACAATTTGATTGGAAAAAGTTTTTATTGAAAACGCCCCCAAAAAGTGGGCGTGGTAAAAAACTTTATATAGACGAAATATATAGATATTGAGATTCTCAAATACGTTGTTCAGAAACTTTTTCCAAATTCTTTACGGTTTGGCCAAAACTACGTTTATCTTAAAAGGGTGGCAGTGAGCGGATTTCAAAAATGTTTACACTTGTTCTGCTGGGAGTAACAAAGAGCACGTGAACCAAATTTCATCCTTCGAGCTCAAAATTTAAAGCTTAAAAACTGGTGACGTACGGACGGACAGACGGACAGACATGGCTAAATCGATTCAGCTAGCGATTCCAATTCGATTCATATACTTTGAGGTACATATACCTCTAAATTATTTCTCTATTTTAATAACTATGTATCAAAACTTATATACCCCAATGGGATAGGGTATACACAGATGAGAAGGGTACAATTCGCTGTGCGGATCGTTTAAAACCCCATCCCATCTTATCCTTAAAATTATTATCTCTAAATGTGGGCTTTAAGGCAATGAAATAAAGAAAATGACGTTGTCACAACATTTTTCTTTACGAAGCTCTTCGCAGAGCAGTTCGACTTTGTTATTTATTTATTTATTTATTTATTTATTTCAGCTACAGATATATACATCACAGCTGACAATTACAAATATTATATAATATCAATACGAACTTAAGTTTCTAACAATACTCTTTTTTAATGTGGTTTGATTCATACTGAAATCGATGAGGTTGTAGTTTTTATTAAAGTCCTTCAACATTTTATTAATAGGCTCGTTATTACCATAATTTACAGATGTACTTGACGTATAAAAAAAGACAGGATTTCTAGTGAATCTAAGTCGAGTATTAATACTCAGAGTACGTAAACAATATTGGGAATGAATTCATCCGGACAATAATTTAAATAGGAACACAAAATTATTTACTTCTCTTCTTTTTTGAAGCGTAGACATATTTAATAGTTTTAAACGATTGGCATATGGTGGAAGAAGGTAGGGCAAATAACAGGAAACGCTTTTGGACACTTTCAATTTTGTTGACAGCAACAGCGTACGTAGGACACCAGACGCAACAGCAATATTCCAGAATAGGTCGAACAAGAGTACAGTATAACATTTTTGTAACGTAAGGATCGTTAAATTCTCTTGAGAACCGCATTATAAGACCAAGGCGGCTCCTTGCTTTGGATGTTATAATGTCGATATGATGATTAAATGACAGCTTGGAGTCAAATAATACGCCGAAGTCTTTAAAAGTATGAACTCTTTCTAAAATTTCATCCTTAATGAAATAAGTTGCAGTAATTTCAAATCGTTTACGCGAAAAATTCATAACTTTACATTTTATAATGTTTAGCTGCATACCGTTAATGGAGCACCATTTAAACACATTGTCAATATCTTCTTGTAAAAATAGATAACCATTTGTGTTGTGGTATCCATAGAAAATTTTACAGTCGTAGGCAAACATTCAAATTTTTGAGTAACAGATACATTTACATAGATCATTTATAAATAGATTAAACAAGATCGGACCGATATGACTACCTTGAGGAACACCAGACAGTTTATCAAAATCTTTTATGGTTTGACAAAAAACAACCGTTTTATACCCTATCCCATAGGGGTATATCTATTAGTTTTGACATTAAGTTTGTAACATAGAGAGATAATTTCGATATATATACCTCCAAGTATATGGATCGATTTAGAATCGCTATCTGATTCGATCTAGATCATGTCTGTCTGTCTGTCTGTCTGCCTGTCTGTCTGTCCGTCCGTCCATTCGTCTTTGTGTCACCGATTTTTGGGCCTTAAATTTTGAGCTAGAAAGTTGAAATTTGGAATATAGACTCTCTGGCCTACGAAGCAGTACAAGTGAAAAAAAAATCCGCCCGCTGCCAATCCCCCTTTTTAGAAAAACGTAGTTTTTGGCCAAGCCGTAAGGAATTTTGAAAAAGTATTTGAACAGTATATTTAGAAAATCGCAATATCTATATTTCGTCTATATAAAGTTTTTTGTCACGCCCACATTTTGGAGGCGTTTTTATTAAAAACGTTTTTTGGTACATTTTTAAAACATTTGCAAAAACTTTCGATGCAAGATCATTGTGTATGATAATATGAACATTTCGTCTATACATCATTTTAACCCACGCCCACTTTTTGGGGGCGTTTTCTTACAAACGCCATTTGTATACCCAAACCCTCAGTATAGGTATGCAATAGAAAACGTTTTTTTTTTTTGTCGAACCGTAAAAGATTTTGATAAACTGTCGGAACAATTTGTTGTGATAATGTCATTATCTATATTTAATTACCATTAAGCCCACAATTTGGGGATATTAATTTTAAGGATGGGATGGGATAGGGTATTAAACGATCCGCACAGGGGATTGTAACCATCTCATGTGTTTTTATTGTTTATGCTTTGGGGTGGGGTATACAAATGGTTTTTGAAGGAAAACGCCTCCAAAAAGTGGGCGTGGGTTAAAATAATCTATTGACGAAATGTTCTTATTAATTTTATTAAAGTTTAAGCATCAAACGTTTTTTTTTTTTTTAATAATTGAAAATTTGACCAAAGAAGGTTTTTTTTTTTTATTAAAAACGCCCCCAAAAAGTGATGATTGATTTTCAAAATTCTTCGCCGTTTGGCTAAAAATAAGTTTTTTCTAAAAAAAAAAGTGGTCAGATTTTGAAAAAAATTTTACAGTTGGTCGAACAGCATGTACAAGGATCACATATACCAAATTGCATTAATCTAGCTGAATTAGTCATCGTTTTCCATTTTGTGGCTTCATATTGAGATACATCCTTTTAAGTTTGGTAGTGAAAAACGTTTTTTTTCCCAAAAGTTTTACTTTTTATGGGTGTTTACGGATTGAGATTAGTTTTTCATTTGCAGCCTTAAAAGTCGTGGTAATGCATAAAATATTTTTTTTTCTCAAAATCTCACTTTTCATTAGTAAGCATGCTTTTCCATTTAGGTGAACAAAGTGTTAATGATGAAAATGTTTATCAGAAGTCCGGAAAATTTATTTTTTATATGTTATCATCAATTAAATTTAAGTTTCCCATTTTGTTTCTAAGGGTTTAATATTTTGTTGATGAAAAAAAACTTTAAAATCGTTAAGTCAAAGAATCTCACTTTTCTGCACCGAATTCAGAAGTCAATTAAGCGAATATATTCCCCATTTCTTCCGATAAGTCTAGTTTAGAAGAAAATTGAGACACAATTTCAATCGTTGGGAATTGCTAACAAGAGAAAAACGCATTAAAAGTTTAAGTACAATAGAAAGATACTTTCGCAGAAAAATATTTGTACAGTATCTATCCATCCTTTGTGTGGACATTTTAAAATATGTATTTAAAAACACTCCGAAGCATTGTTCACAGGTTGACATTCGACTATAGAATTTCTTCTTTTTGCGACATCTATGACCTTTATTTTGAATTCATCCCAGCGGTAGTCATTCATGTCTTTTGCTTAAGAATACCCAATTGCATACTCCGAAAGCTGCAATGGAATATTTGATTGGTAAAAGTGCCACGTGGCGAATATGGCTAAAGGTAATTTCATGTAAATTGCTTCAGCTAAAGTCGCAGTTGTGCACAAGTGGCATTTCAAAAGGAGATACTTTGAGAATTTCAACCAAGTATCTGCTTAGTAGCTTTATATGGCGGTTCTTTAAGGCTCTTTTGGGTTATATCGTAAAAATTGAATGTTTGCATTGTTTACTTCTTCCCGTACATCCCAAACCTTTCCTACCTCAAAACATCCATTATAATCAATAATTCAGCACAACATTGAATGCGGTTAATTAATATCATTAAGGGTGTGGATAGATACTTCTATGCCATGAATGGATGATTTCGTTGCCACAGTTTCGTAAGCCGCACAATTTAACCTGAATACGGCTTCACATTCAGAGAACGCTTTCAAAACCATATCTACACATCAGCATGTTTCTTCTTTTTTTTTGGGAAAACCCAATTCAATTGCCCCACCAAGCCCCTTGGCACGAGCAGGGAAACATTATTCAACATCCAACCAGCTTATGTAATCACTTTTATTTATCTCAGTTAAATACAGAGAAAGGGTGGTGGTGGCTCAATGTTGCTACGGAAATCTCTACACGAGCATGTACATCGCTATACTCTGGTTGTGTATCAAAAAGACCACATGCGGCTTTGTTGTAATGTCACAGATGTTTGTTCGTATTGTTCACCCGTCGGCACCTATTGTGTAACAAAGCCGCAAAAGTAGTTCGGCGCAGTGTTGCGTCGTCAATATAAAATTCGAAAACCCAACAACGCGCCACTATTACACAACACCTCCAAACCTCCAACCTACAACCTCCAACCTGCATGCCGTGCCAAGCCAAGCCGCTGCGCGCTATGGCACTTGCATTCATCTCCATTATCGCTAGGGATTTCAATTGCTACAGAATTGAGTTCCAGCATGGTGGGTCGGGTTTGGAGATCACAAGTCGTCTGAGGGTTGCAATGCGTTGCCGTAATTAAATGAATCAATAGCCGCATAGTGTACTAACAGTTTGGCTATATAGATTAAGATTTGTATGCCCTGGATGTGGATTTTGGAGCAAAATATTGGATTCTCACGTGGCGTATCAAATATTGTCGTTCAAATTATTTGAAAGTTGAGCTAAACTCAACTAGACCGCATGAAATCAAGGAACTTTTGAAAATTCTCCAGAGGGAATAGATATCACGGTAAAACGAGTGACGGGATTAATTGGAAATGTGCAAGGCAGGTGAAAAACTGTCCTGAAGTAGGAACAGTTCATTTGAGTCTAGGGACTTGGTTTCCGAGGAAAACTTTGACGCAAAGTGCAGCGCATTGGGTAATGAAAGCTTGACGAAGATGTTTTTTGCAAGATTGGGATTCTCACACCTTATAACCCAAAGAGACTTCTGGCTTCTTAGAGTGTATAGTCGCTTTACTTGAATTCTTCTTTTTTAAAGGCGGGGTGATGATCAGGATAAACGAATCATTACCTTGCAGCGATATTCTAAACTCGTCTCTGAACTGGAAGACAGTTGAACTATGCTATGGTCTTGGCACGACGTGTCGAATAACCAAACAAATTTGGCCAAAGCTGGACTTAAGAAAATCCAAGAGACTGATTCGCTTGCTAGAACATACATTAGCACCACCATAGGTGTCATCACTGGACACTGTTTAATAAGAAGGCATGCAGAAAGGCTAGGCCTTCACTCTAACGACTTCTGCAGGAGCTTCATGGACGAAGAGGAAGTAGAAACAGTACTTCATCTTCTTTGTACTTGCCAGGCCCTGCATATCAAACAAAAGGAAGCTTCACCTTGGAGCGTACTATTTTTAAAATCTCAGCGATTCGACACAAAAACGGAAGCGAAAGTCTCCTCGGTTTCATAAACAGCTCAGAATAGTTTTCTCACAGGAAATAAGGAGAATGGATAATCGGCCCTATCGAGGTATCCGTCGGAGCGGAAAATTCTCCGATTTTGTACGATTCGGGGGATTTTTGCTTCGAGCTATTCTTCCAAAAAGCTACCTAGAGAAGTAGGGCAAAAACTAAGATTCCTTGCCTCGAAACGAGTACATAAAGAGTCTGGGTGATGAAAAGCCTGGCTGATGAAGAATATATGTGATAAAGAGTCTGAGTAAATGCTCCACCAAACGTTTAGATCTATGTTTGACATAAGTATACCTATTTGCATCTTTGGCGAATCAATTTTCAAATTCAATAGAAACCTATATACCAAATATTGGCACATCGTCATTTCTTCTGAAGATCATTTAAAGATTGATCAATATACCTACAGCTCCGCAATAGTACCAAGCTAGTTGCATCGAAGCATAAAAATTGTGAAAAAAATCAGCAGAAAACTTTCAGACTGGAGCATCTCAAAGTATATCAAGTTGATGAATTGAGGTGGATTTTTAATATAGTTGAGCGGTGAGTTATCAGGCGATTTATTGTAAGAGTCATATCGCAGCCCTTTTCCATTTCTGGTTGAAATGGAAAAGTAAACGTATTTGGCCAGAACTGTTTCTAAGAAACAAACGTCAATGTAGAATTCTTGACGAATATGCAAAAAAAAACAAAAACTTGACTTTCATTCAAATTGATTTTATAAGACCTGCATGGACGAGGAATGAAGGAAAACGTCTCTTTATCATCTTCGTGGCTTTGACCTGCTTGAAGTATGAAGGGAAACACTCCCTTTATCTTTTTGGTGGCGTTTAAGGCTACCTAGTGAGGAGTCAAAAAGACGAAGATCTGCTTGGGGTATTCTGTTTCAAGATCTACCCTTACACTTAGCTTCAATAAACTGCGACGCTAATGGTAGATGAAAATTATTTTTCCTTGTGGCAGCCTTCATGAGACTTACGTCGACCAGCAAAGAGAGACAGACCTTGAAAATTTTTGTTATTTTCATAGGATGGGCCTAGACGTGTATTGCAATGGTGGGAACACGTTTTCGGAAAGTAGCAGGAAGAACAATTGACAACATTGCAATAGACAGGAGAAAATTGACAAAATCGACGAACCATTGACGGCAGATAACAAATTGGAGAGTTCTTATAGTACGTACGAATCGCACAGATCCTTCGAATGTCGAATCGAATGCGAGGATATTAACTAAGTTGAATGCGAAAACAAAGCCAAGTTTGTTATGCCACGGATATAAACAATATCAAAGCTATATCCGAGCTGGAAAAAATAAGATGATAATGGGGAATTTCTTAAAAGTGACAAATTCGAGTTATCGTTCCCATTGGTGTTACTGCTGGGTGACCTTTTATTTTCCAAGAGCATCATACCTATGTATGTCTTTCTTCTTGTTAAAAATCATGAAAATGTTGGTAGAGCTTAAATTCAGCATTAATATCTGGACGAACAAAATTTGGAAGACTGCAGACTAGAGCCCTGTGGGTAGGATTAACCAACATGTTAATGGACACCGAGCACTTTGGTTAATGCTTTATATAGGACGGGTATTTTGAGCAGTACTGATTAACATAGACATAGTCTTAACTTATGACGATAAATTGGAATTAAATATCTGGCATTATTGGCCCATACACGAGCTCAAATATAGCTTCTCCCTTCATCTGTGTCTGGAAAGTTCTTTTTTTGCCACAAAAAAGGGGACCCTCCTGTTTAACGACGACTCCGAACGGCAAATTTGAGAAGCTACTCGTGACAGTGTTACTCTTGAATGTTTGTCAGACTTTCGCAACAAGTGTAGCAGTGAGAAAACGTAGGTGTTGCTGTCACTTTCGGGATTTGAACCAGGGACCCTGCGCGTAGCCACAAGACCACTGCACCTACGAATGATTTTCAATTCAGGGTTGAAAAGAGTTCTTTTTAAAGTGGCGTAGTGATCTACTACATTCATGTTTATATTGCTCGATTCTCTACTCAATATCCAAAATTACATCTATGCTAAGGATTCTGTGAATAACGTTTCTGTGGTCTAATAGTTTTGAAAGTCTAAAAATACAAAAGGACACTAGATATAATAACTGTATTTTTAATAAACATATATATATCCAAAAAGCTCAAAACAAGTTATATTAAGCACTTGTCTAATCTTGTTTAAGATAAGAGATACTGGCCAATGGAAATGCATTCAAGACACACCTTGATAAGCCGATGAAACTTCAAGGTAACTGGTAAAAAAGTAAATATCCATATACAAGACGTGAATTTTTCCAATTACCGTTATGGTTTACAGAGAAATCAACCTTAGAATCGGAATTCCAGAAAAAGGGTAAAGGGATTTCAAAATAATTCCAAAACCATTAAGAAGCTCGGGCTGATGGCACCTCTCAACTAATATTTTTAAAAAATCTGAAGTGACAAAATGCATATGTTATTGGGCAGAAGATGCTCTATAATAAATAGCCTACACAGGGACTTTGCCAACAAAATAATGGTATACTTACAAAAAGCCTTTTTCCGACTAAAGAGAGGTGGTTTCTAGGAAGAGCACATACCATTCGGCAGTCCAATTGATATTCAAAAACTAAAGCAGCAAAAAAAAAATGGGACTCCATCTCACTGAAAAAAGCTTAAGGGTCTTCCTATAGGGACATCCGAACTTTGACAGTTGATATCGGCCATATTTTTGATGCCACATCTGTCTTACTGTTTGTTACTGTTTCAGTAAACGATACACGAACACGTGTACGTCGACGAAATCCAAGATCTACTGAAAAACATAGACGCTGTCCGTATAAGAATGTCCAAGAGAATCCGAGGAAGTCGATTTCGCTTCGATCACAAGAACTCGGCTTTTCGGCGAATTTTGCGTCGTGAATTGAGCCCGTAGATACAAAATTCAACTGAAGGTAGACAACCATAGACAAGGAAGCGTGTTCGTCGAATGGTCTCTGGAGCAATTAGAAACTGACCCTAATTTTCATCGAAAAGTCATCTTCACCGATTAGGCCTATTTCTGGATGAATGGGTACAGAAACAAACAAAATTGTGGAATTTGGGATGATCCCAATCCCCATGAGATCCATAAAAGCGTCCAATTCATCCCGAAAAAGTCACTGTCTGGAGTGGATTGGGCTGGCGGCCCCATCGGTTCATATTTCTTTGAGAACGACGTTTGCAAGGTCATCACAATCAACTTTCTGTGGCCTACATTGGATGATATGGACACCAACGACATGTGGTTTCAACAGTACGGCGCTACGTACCACACAGCTTATTAAGCCACATTGGAAATTCTGCACGAGTGATTCGAGGGTATGATCATCTCACCTTTTGCGTGGTTAGAATTTTTCTTGTGGGGTTTTCTGAAGTCGCAGGTCTATGAGAATAAAAGACAAACCACAGCGGCCCACAAAGACATCATGGCCCATACCATTGGCCAAGTTCTGCCTGATTTATGGGCCAGAGTTATAAAAGCTTGGACATTTCGGAAGCGCGCCACCCAGAGAAGCCATGGCGGACATTTGGACGATGTCATATTCTATACATAATGGCATCGATAGGCCTTTCAAACGAATAAAAAATTTCGATGACATCTCAGACACACTTTGATTTATTTTAATGTAAAGATAGGAAGCGCTTAATGAAAGACCTTTAACCTTTCGGAAATCTAATTGATATTCAAAACTCCCGCAATAGAAAGAAATGGTCACGAAAACTGAATAAAGCTAATAGAAGTACATTGTCACCTCACCAGTGTGCTTGGATCGAAATAACTGAAATCATCGTATCCTGAATCGAAAAGGATTGAATGAAAACTGTCCTCTGTAAAATATCCTCTAATGGGAAACACGATGATCCCAACTAACAATTATTCTTCTATAAGGTACAAATATTTAATTCCCACAAGCAATTATTTCTATAGGCCTTATATAGTACGTGTGCGCGGAGGTTGAGCATTTTGGCAGTCGATTGTTTGGGTAGAAGCTTGTTTAAGACATTATGCAGGAAAATTCACAAGCATAACCGAAATTGTGATAGCGAAACTTCTGTAAGGTTGTTTTTAAGCTTCCGGAGATGTGTGTACATGTACCAGAAGTTAAGATGTTTCGGTAGAACGAACAGAGCATGTATAGAGCTTACGAATGAAGGCTTAAAAAAGCTAAGGTTAAAAGATCAGGGAAAAGGTGAAAAGATCGGGACAAGGTGTAAAGATTGGAAAAAAAGGTGAAAAGATCGGGAACCTACCGGAGAATGAGTCAACACGATTCAAGTACTGCGTTGTATTTTCTCGTCTTTCATGTTCGAGAGTACAGCCAAGTGGATAGCGTGTTGGACTACAGATAATGGAATTCCAACCCTTATGGAATTCAATGGGGCTCATTCAACAGATGAAATTTCTACATGCGAGTTATTTGCAGCGTATTTTAAATCTGTCTTTGTAGAACGAAATGAATCTACCGACAATAATTATTCCGAAGTAGATCCTATTGCTGACATTGGATCAATTTATTTAACAGAAATTGACATAATAAACGGAATTAAAACCCTCGAATGTAAATGCAGTTTTGGGGTTGATGGTATTCCCCCTATTATAATAAAAAAATGAACTGCATTAGTTAGTCCATTGCTTAAGGTAATCAATCTCTCTATTAAATTGGGCATATTTCTCGATGAGTGGAAGATTGACTATATCACTCCAATTTTTAAATCTGGATCTCGAAACAAAGTAACAAATTATAGACCTATTTCAAAGATTTCAGTTATACCAAAACTTCTGGAAAAAATAGTTAAAGACAAAAATTTACTTTTACGTCCAAAATGGTATTAGTCATCTTCAACATGGGTTTGTTCCTGGTAGATCTACGACCACTTATCTAACACTGTTTACTAAATATACCCTTGAGAGTCTTGAGGCCGGTACACAAATTGATGTGATTTATACTGATTTCTATAAAGCATTCGATAAGTTGGATCACAAAAAACTTGTGGAAAAATTGAATGCTTTAGGTATTCACTCAAGACTCAATAAGTGGTTGTCCTCTTATTTGGCAAATCGAAAACAAATAGTCAAACTGGGTAATTCAACATCTCTACCCTTCAGTGTAAACAGTGGTGTACCTCAAGGAAGTCATTTGGGTCCCCTTCTCTTTATTTTGTTCACTAATGACATACCTTCTTTCATTAAACATTCGAAATGCTTAGGATATGCCGATGATTGGAAGCTTTACACTCAAATAAAATCTGTTAGCGACTGAGAAAATCTTCAATCTGATTTTCAAAATTTATTTCGCTGGTGTAATAAAAATTCTTTAACTTTGAACGTAGAGAAGTGCAAAACGTTTACAGCTTCACGGCAGCTAGATGATATTATGTTCACTTACGCAGGCAATGAAACTGTTTTGGAACGAGTTAATGAAATAACCGATCTCGGCATTCGATTTGATAAAAAATTTACATTTACTTCATATTACGATGTAACAATATCAAGGGCAAATTCATTATTAGGTTTTTTGAAAAGAAATTCCTTTGATTTCAAAGACCCTTACATGTAACGGGTGATCCAAGTAGAGATACTTTTTTCAATAGCCTTTTTTGACAGATCACGTGTGAGTCGTGTCATGCTGTCATGTTATTTTTGTTTAGTATTGTTTGGCATTTCATAATGGAAAGACTTACGCGTGAACAACGTTAACAAATTGTTCAACTTTATTATGCAAATTCACGTTCTGTGAGGAATATGTTTCGTGCATTATGGTCAACATAATCGGCCTACTGAGCGTACTATTCGCAACACCATCACCCATTTTGAGACCCAGCATTCATTATTGGATAATATTCGACCGAATAGACCACGTCCAGCTTGCTGTGAAGAAAATATAGCGGCCGTAGCTGAGAGCGTACACGAAGACCGTGGAGAGTCGATTCGGCGCCGTTCGCAGCAACTCGGACCATGATAACCGACTATTTGATGCCTGAAATTGAAGCTCGTGATCTCGGCGACATTTGGTTTCAACAAGACGGCGCCACTTCCCACACATCGCATCAATCAATGGACTTATTGAGAGAACATTTCGGTGAGCACATAGTTTCACGTTTTGGGCCGGTCGATTGGCCACCAAGATCGTGTGATATCACACCGTTAGACTTTTTCCTGTGGGGATATGTAAAGTCAAAAGCGTATGCCGACAAACCCGTTTCGATTCAGGCCAGGAGGAAAACATCACGCGTGTCATTCGCCAATTACCAGTCGAAATGCTCGAACGAGTGATCGAAAATTGGACTCAACGGATTGACCATCTGCGACGTAGCAACGGCCAACATTTGATAGACATAATCTTCAAAAAATAAATGCCAAAGAATGTTCTTTCAAATGATAATAAACATTCTCCATTAAATTTGAATTTTCTGTGTTTTTTTCTTTAAAAAAGTAGGGAACCTCGAAATGGATCACCCTTTATAAACAAAAAATGGCTTTTTGCTGTGTCAATTGGTATCTATTCGGAAGAAAATTTCGAACAGATCTTCCGACTAAATGTAACGCACATGATTGCGCATCGGCGATATGCGTTAATACCTTTGACACACTAATGCTATGGTATACGGACGTACAACCTATGTGCCAAGAAATACCAAGCTTATGCCACTCGAGCAGCTTAGTATTTGCGTGGCAGATCAATTTATTGTTCTCTAGTTAGATCAATTATGGAATATGCTTCGGTTGTTTGGTCTCCTTATCATCAAACGCAAATAGATAGAATCGAAAGGGTACAGAAAAACTTTACCAGGTATGCTATCAAAAAATTAAACTGGTATGATGAATTACCTGATTATAAAGCTCGATGCTTATTACTGGGCTTGCAAACAATTTCTACTCGAAGGAAGCTAAGAGGCGTTATGTTCATTAGGGATATTATATGTTCTCGGATAAATTCATCCGAATTGCTAGCTTGTCTTAATATTTATGCACCTGTGAGACACCTTCGCCCAAAAGATATGTTCATAGCAAATAGGCACAGAACAGCTTATTGCCAAAATGAACCAATATCAAGATGCATCACATATTTCAACGAAATGTGCAGTTCTGACGAATGCGAATTTTCAAAAAGTAGATTAGCATTTAAAAAAGATCTTTCCACATCTTTCACTTAATAATTTCACATCCCAAATACTAACAATCCTTCGCTAAGTCTATACTCTTCGAAAAGGTTTTTATTTTTTCTCTATGATTATAGAGTTTTTATTAAATAACGGGTGATTTTTTAGCTGGTTTGGTTTTGGCAACACTGGTTTTGACAGCTGACGTGTGTTTAGTACCTTGTGTCACTGTCAAACAGCTTCAGTTTGGTTTGCAATTTAACCATGGATCGTCTTACAAATGAACAACGCTTGCAAATTATTGAATTTTACTATCAAAATTCGTGCTCGGTTCGAAATGTTCATCGCGCGTTGCTTCCATTTTATGATCGGCATTCTCGACCTTCTGAGCAGTCTATTCGGAAGATTGTGACCAAATTTCGCACCAAATTTACTTTGTTGGACATTAAACCACGAACACGTTTACTTTACGTACTGTGCGTATTGAAGAAAATATTGCGGCCGTATCAGCTAGTGTGACAGAAGACCGCGAAATGTCGATTCGGCGCCGTTCCCAGCAGTTAGGCCTTTGTTACAGCACTACGTGGAAAATTTTGCGGAAGGATTTGCGCGTAAAGCCTTTTAAGATACAGCTGGTGCAAGAACTAAAGCCAGCCGACCTACCACAACGCCGAATTTTTGGTGAATGGGCTCTTGGAAAGCTGGCCGAGGATCCGTTTTTTTATCGAAAAATTGTGTTCAGCGATGAGGCTCATTTTTGGTTGAATGGGTACGTAAATAAGCAAAATTGCCGCATTTGGAGTGAAGATCAGCCAGAAGCATTGCAACAGCTACCAATGCATCCCGAAAAAGCCACTGTTTGGTGCGGTTTATGGGCCGGCGGCATTATTGGGCCATATTTCTTCAAAGATGATGCGAATCGCAGCGTTACTGTCAATGGTGAACGCTACCGAGCGATGATAACTAACTTTTTTTTTGCCCGAAATGGAAGTTCTTGACTTGCATGATATGTGGTTTCAACAAGACGGTGCCACATGCCACACAGCACGCGAAACAATGGCGCAATTGCGAGGCGAGTTTGGTGAACAGGTAATTTCACGTTTCGGGCCGGTCAATTGGCCGCCTAGATCGTGCGATTTGACACCATTAGATTATTTTTTGTGGGGGTATGTCAAGGCTAATGTCTATAGGGACAAGCCCGCTTCGATTGACGCACTGGAAGCCAACATCCATGCATTCATTCGTGAGATACCGGCCGATATGTGTGAAAGAGTATGCCAAAATTGGACTCAGCGGATGGGCTACCTGAGACGCAGCCGCGGTCAACATTTGCATGAAATTATCTTTAAACATTAAATTGCAAGGTTCAAACTATCGATTCAAATAAATATTTCATTCATTTTTTCGAATTTTTTGTGTTTTTTTTTTTTAAAAAAAGTTCTAAACCTCTTAAAAAATCACCCGTTACAACCTATGTGCCAAGAAATACCAAGCTTATGCCACTCGAGCAGCTTAGTATTTGCGTGGCAGATCAATTTATTGTTCTCTAGTTAGATCAATTATGGAATATGCTTCGGTTGTTTGGTCTCCTTATCATCAAACGCAAATAGATAGAATCGAAAGGGTACAGAAAAACTTTACCAGGTATGCTATCAAAAAATTAAACTGGTATGATGAATTACCTGATTATAAAGCTCGATGCTTATTACTGGGCTTGCAAACAATTTCTACTCGAAGGAAGCTAAGAGGCGTTATGTTCATTAGGGATATTATATGTTCTCGGATAAATTCATCCGAATTGCTAGCTTGTCTTAATATTTATGCACCTGTGAGACACCTTCGCCCAAAAGATATGTTCATAGCAAATAGGCACAGAACAGCTTATTGCCAAAATGAACCAATATCAAGATGCATCACATATTTCAACGAAATGTGCAGTTCTGACGAATGAGAATTTTCAAAAAGTAGATTAGCATTTAAAAAAGATCTTTCCACATCTTTTCACTAACTTAATAATTTCACATCCCAAATACTAACAATCCTTCGCTAAGTCTATACTCTTCGAAAAGGTTTTTATTTTTTCTCTTTTTTTATTAAATATATCTCTTTTTTCTTCACTTTGAAGTTTTTTTTTTTTTTTAAGTTTAATTAATCTTTTTTCCAGGATTAAACTATTTTTATTTTTAAGTCAAAATAATCTGTTAATATATACGAATATGGTAGATCAAATAAATAAATAAATAAATAAATAAAATAAATAAATACAGTGCGAGAGAACGCGAGTTCGAATCCCAGTAAGATGAGAGTTTTTATATAATTAATTGCATTAAATTTCATACTCATTCATCATACCGAATTAGGTTTAATTAATTATAAGAGATTGAAATTGAAATTAATAAAAGTAAATAATATAAGAAAATAATAATCAACTTCGATAAGCCTGGCAAATATTTTCGGAATGACTTTTTGCGGAGCCTATAATTTGCTTCCATATGGCCTTTTATAAGCAAACAAAGTTATTTCTTTAAGGCTTATTAGAAGTATTGAAAGAAGTCTTATAGAAGTAAATAGCTTCCTAAAAGTGCGCCAAATGTTTTTCCATTCCTACAAGTAATATTGCTGGAGGGGAAATAGCTTCGATAGTGCTTTATCGAAGCGAAATTGTTAGTTAGGATATATCCGTCATAAAGCTCCGAATAATGGTCGAAATTTTTCTTGATCAGCAAAGTATCTATTGCTCATTCATTCCCGCTCCAACCATTACACCCCAAATCCACTCCAACTTGGCCCACTCGGACTGCATCTGTAACCAGTTTATAAATACGTCACCCGACTATAATCGAATTAACTTGTGATTCCCATCCAACACATTACACAGCTACCTCTTACTTTGTGCGCATTCCCGTTACTAAAATACGAAACCATCCACTTCCATTCAAGCACTGCGTTACGTACAAATTGTGCTTGCTCTTGGCCATGAACGTAACGCATCGAAACATAACACTATCCGATTAGAAGAGCTCAAGGTACCGCATCGAAAATCGGATGTATCCTCTTGTAGTACCTACTCCATATCGCATGTTTTGCGAATTGTGGGCGCAACAATTCCGCTTCCTGTCCCTTTCTGCACCCCATCAACTACCCAGGAAAGCGAAATGCAATGAATTTTGAATGTTTTTGGCGGAATTTGGATGCGTATCCAGTGAAAAGTGTGCGACTCACTTGAGAAACTATTGCGGTGATTCGATTCTATTTTTTTGCTGGCACCGCCGATTTTGGGGAGGAATATGCAAAAGGCGCTTACACTCAACGCTGGCATGGTAATATGCATGTAGCACGGGTACACCCAGCCAGGGATTAGAAGATACAACCACGACTGTGGTGCGCGCTGACTAATTTGGTGCTATGCAAATAACAAGTTAGTCGAATTAGCAACTGCACCAGATAAGAGGTTATGTTTTGTTGTCTGTCTGTTGGTGGAGTGTTCAAGTCCTGGGAGTGGGTTGGGTGGGTTGCTCTTGGATAATCTGATACGTGATTCAATTTTCTAAAGGGGGATTTACCCGAGCCTAGATGGGGCTCTATGGTAGGTACACATTGAACACAACAACGTGAGCGTTATTCAAAATTGTTCTTCCGAAATGGTAGAAATTAGATCGTGGTCTCGGTTTTTGGCCCTTGAAAAGGATTTTAGCATGGAACAAGGTTCGTGAAATGAGATGATATGTCTATATTTTATATAAAGATGGGAATTTGGAAATGTTGCGAAGTGAGAACAAATTAATGATTGAGTGCGAGAGTGGTCGGATGGGTGCTGTGTTAAAAGTCAATTCGATTGGTCGAGTTGATTTATGCAGTAGTGTTTGCTACTACTAACGGTCGATTATGTAAGGCAATTGTAACCGCAATTTCGAGCAACTCTTGTTCATTGGAATTGAACCAGGATGTAAGATATAATCTTTCATAAAAAATCAAATCACGGGCAGACGCAGAGCTTTGGCATTGAATCCCTAGCCGAGAAGTCTTAGGTCGCTATCAAAAATGTCCTATCGACCGGATTAATTTTTTTGTTTTTATAAATTGCGCCCGTTCAATGGGTTTAGAAAGACTCGTTATATATTTAAGCACAGTGAGGCGTTGTTGGGAGAATTGGGGATAAAAAGAAAGGATATACCGATGCAAATTGGTTTTAAAAGACTGTAAGTTATAATGGACAGGAAAAACTGAATTTTATAGAGAATTCCACATTCGTGCAGATCAGTTTATGTACGAATCTCTGTACTTCAGCGTTCGTCCGAAGATATGCTTGAGGGTATACTGAATGGGAGGATTGCAGCTGGCTTTTTTATTGGTTGTTTAATACAGGGGAAAAGGAGATATTTCGACGATGTTCAAGCGAAACCAAAGAGTTCGCCATTCCTATGTCTCCTAAAAGTATTTTTCGCACGCGTTTGAGTTAGATCTAGCAGATGCAATGCTGTTTTTGAAGGATCCTACCAGACGTGGCCGTTGAAACCATGTTTTGGACATATTAACGCTGCATATATTGTGGCCAGATCAAAAGGGATGAAATATTTCCTACATCAATTAAGGCAAAGGTTTTTTTTTATAATTTGCGCGCGCTAAAGGGATTATTAATACCCTTATGGTGTTTAAGCACAGCGCGGGCATTAAGCAAATACAGGAGTAGAGAAGAGGAGATACCGATGTGCGTTGGTTTGAATTTCTGCAAATTGTAATGGAGAGGAAAAACTGAGTTCTGTAAAGCATTCCACATTCTTGTTGTTCGGTTAAGGAATACAAAAAATACAAATTTTTGGCGCAACAGGCTCGTAAGTACCCAGGGCCTAGCTTTCTCACACCATTCATGTGTGCGTGTGTACTTCTTGCACGATGGCGGGACCTCCTGTTTTATGCCGACTCCGAACGGCTAAGTTGAGATAAGCTATTCTTGACAAATGATACTACTCGAATGATTTGTCAGATCATCACGAGAGGAGGGTCAGTGAAAAATCATTTAGGTGTTGCTACGGCTGGGAATCGAACCCAGACCTTCTGCGCGGCAGTTCATCGCAATAACCATCGCGCCACTGAGCCCGTCAAGGAATGAATCAATATATTTCATAGTACGTCCGAAGATAGGCTTTAGGGTGAACTGATTAGCATTCGTGGTACGGCGAGTATTACGGTTGAATTGTTGAAGGGGTGGAATGCAACTGGCTATTTCGTTAGAGCATTTGTTGTTGTAATAGCGGTAATGTTCGAGCGAAACTATGGAGTTCGCTATGGTTGGATTTCCTATCAATTTTATCGCACGCTTTTGTATCCTATCTAGTAGGTGTGGGCGTTGAACTCAAGTTTGGGGCGTATGTACGCTTTATATATTGAGGCCAGATCAGAAGGGGTGAAGTATTTCTTACATCGATTGAGGAAACCTAGACATTTTGCTGCATTTTTGGCAATTTCGAATATGTGGTCGTTCCAACGAAGGTCGTTACTAACACACATACCGAGCATGGAAAGTTTTTTCGGTTTCGACGATGCCACTCATGGATAGTGGCTGTAAAGTTTGGTTTCGCTTGGATGACAGAAGACAGCATTGTGTTTTGGAAGCATTAAATTCCACTCTATTAGATTTACCCCATTTAATTATGCTGCCTTCCGACCTTGACATGAACTTAACATATTTTGTCGTTTTTCTTCCACATTCGAGAACGAATATGAAAAGCTGAGGGTACTGTCATCAGCGAAGGAATGGATTGGATTAGAAGTTGCAGAGGAAGACTTGAAACCGTCCAAAACTACTTGAATTGAACGTTTCGAGAGGTAGTTTCTAATCCACTGAAGAAGAGTATCATCGATACCAAA
Source organism: Rhingia campestris (assembly GCA_932526625.1). Taxonomy (NCBI): domain Eukaryota; kingdom Metazoa; phylum Arthropoda; class Insecta; order Diptera; family Syrphidae; genus Rhingia; species Rhingia campestris. Next base: position 108,822,703 of record OW052184.1, on the reverse strand, counting down.
AGCACGCATTTTCGACAAAAGGGCTTGATGCCAAACCCTGTCAAATGCCTTTGAAATATCAAGTGCAACGATCTTGTTTTCGCCACCAAGGTGGATTGATTGGTTCCACTTTTCGGTGAGATATGACATCAAATCACCAGTGGACCTGTTGCTACGAAAACCATATTGTCGGTCATTGAGGAGTTTTCGTGATTCAAGATATTTCATAAGCTGAAGGTTTATCAGCGTTTCCATGACCTTAGAAAGAAGGGAGGTAAGTGCAATTGGTCGGTAGTTGGAGAGAGAAGAAGATTCGCCTTTTTTACAAATGTAGTTTTCCATCGACTCGGAAAGAGTCCTGATGAATAGGAAAGATGGAAAAGCTTACGCAGTGGTTTTGCCACGTTGAAGAACACCTCTTCAGAATTATGGGGGAGACGATTTCTGTATGTCAAGATCGATTAATACTCTTGCGACTGTACGAGTACGAAAGTGGATTGGTCCCATAGAATGTTCTACGTTCTCTAGTATAGGGGTAGACTGGGCACAATCTGGCAGCGTTGAATTGGCTGCAAAATGAGCAGCGAGCAGATTGGCTTTGTCTAGAGAGGTGACAGCTGGAATGTCATTGTAAATGAGCGTTGGGATGGAATATGAGGTCGAATTCTTAATGTTTTTTACAAACGACCAAAAGTTTTTACTACCTTTGGGACATAGTAGAATTTTTTGCCTCAACTTTTGGTCGTGGAAGAATTTGACACGCTTAATGTGGGCATTGCAATCATTTCTGGCTCGTTTGAATTTTAAACGGTTTTCCTCAGTTGGGTTGGCTTTATATGACCAAAAACATAACTCTTTCTTTCAGTGATACCACCCGTTTACCTTCGGTTTGATACTCTTTATCCGGTGAGGGATACAGGATTTCATGGTGTTAGTTATTGCATCAGCCGTAGCATCCACGTCATTATCGAGGAAGCAGTTAAAATTCATAAAGCAACCGTTTCGCTGTGTTTTTAGCGATTCGATATGTGGTCGTTCCAATGGCCTAAAATGGCCAATGGCGTAAGTGCCATTCATTGACAGATTTTGGTAAGTAAGTAAGTTTTGAGCGAAATTATAAGCTGTTCGCCACACGTATCTCTCTTAAAGAGTAGGCCATCTGTAAGTTTATTATTGAATCGTATCTTATTTTGACACTGGCAGCTCTAATGTGCTTAAAAAACTTAACAGAGTTGTATACGCTTGAAAACCTTGGGATATATTAATAAATTACTTTCGAAGTGATGGCTGTAACAGTGCTAAATTTTGAGAACAACTTAGAATTAAGATCGAAATGACACATTGACGCCAATGGAGTATTTTTGAAACGAAACTTCTTTTTGTGCGGTGTGAGTTGGATTTTATGAAACGAAAAAGGATCAGATTGCGAACACACCGGTGTTCCCAACGGTCCCCATCCGAGTACTAACCGCAACCTACGTTGCTTGATGTGAGTGATCGCGTGGTGTTGGTTTATTCTTATTATTCTACTTATTTTCGGACGGCTGTTGTTGTGGCTGTTCGAACGGAAGTGCTTGTATCTCAGGAAAAACGTACGTTGGTGTGCAAAAAAGGGATCTATTGTCGGAAGTGTGCATCTGGTATGTTATTTAACCTAAGTGTGGATGTTGATTGGATAAAGAACGTTGGTGCAACGGCACCAAAAAGTGTGGTATATGTAAGTAAGTTAAATTGGATACGTGGGATTGTGTGGGTAAGACCAAATTATGAAACTCATCGGTGAGTCCAGGAAAGCAATCTACATTGTTGTATGGAATTAAACGAAAGTTACTAGATATATGAATGCGACATTTTTTAACATGTAGGTGGCTGAAAGGGAAATCCCTGTGTGTCTGCATCTGGAGTCTGTAATTGAAGTTTGAATCCAAACAGGTAGATTTGATTAAGTTTTGATGTGTTTGTGATTAGTGATAATGAAGATGGATTTTTGGTATTGGAGTGTTGACTCCAGAAAGGACATTTTTAAAACGAGATACCATTAGGAACGCTTCTGACGTTACAAGTTGCAATACTTTGAAAAGGACAGAGAGGCTGCAAGATGAAGATGAAAAGTAGTATTTGGTCTGATTCGGGTGGGATGACGTAGTCAGATTTGAAGATGTATTCAGTTGTATAACGGTACTTTTAGCTAAGATTGCCTTTTGAATGTTTGATGATTTTATCTATATTTAAGAGTCATTCCAAAAGGAGGAGCGTGTACTGGACATCTTGCAGAAGGTACTATTTGTATAATTGCCTTTCTGAAGTGAATTCGATTTTATAAAACGAAAAAGTGTACCGAAAAAGAGAGCCAACAAAATATCGGTTGTCTTCTGATCCCCGAAACCAAGCAGTGTCGGTAGCGGTTAGTACTTAGATATGGGAACGCTTGGAAACACCGCGTGTTGTTGTTTACTGTAAGACAATGAGATGAGTTCAGTCGGGATAAAACCGGTTTTGTAGGAGAGGGGACTTAGGTTCGGGGTAAGATAAGGTTGAAATTCTTCAACCGAGTTTGTGCAGTAGAAAATGGTTGAAAACTATTCAAAACACATTTTTCACAAATACAGGTCTGAACAAAATTATACGTCATTGGGCTCTGATATTCGAACAGTCAACATCAATATAGTTGCATATAACTCTCACATAAACCCAAGAGCTTGCGGATTGTACCCAAGGCAATTGGCAATATGTCACTTCATCTCATCTCGTATGTGGAGGTCGATTGAGATGAATGCACTACGGAGGTGGTTAAGAGAGAGAGAGAGAGTGAGAGAGAGAAATTAAGCAGAATACAGTTTCATTCCTACCGCGTGTAAACTCACACTCAATTTTTTTCATTTTGGTGTCATTAAAGATCCACAGATTGTTCAGGAATACAATTATTCAATCTTTTTGTGAGATAGGAGCCGAAATCATCGAAACGTATTGAATAATTGGACGCGACAGGATGGTTTACTGCAAAGCTAGACAAGACACATAATATTCCCTAACTAATCGGATGGTTTACGTTTTTCAATAAACAAAGAGCGTTGCGTTATATTGAATAATCATTTTTGAGTCGTCTAAAAAAATATGAAGATTTATACATTTTTAAGCTTTTGAAGAAAAGTTGTGTGTAGATAGGTCCGTTCGGAGGAACCAAAGTCAGTTTCAATCGGAACTATGTTTGCTTTCGTAGTATCCGTTGTGGAACACAATAAATATAAGGCTTACAACCGCGTTCAATAGACTCAGCAACAATTCTTCGTTGGGCAACTTCGGAAGAGTTTCCACGCATAGTTGTCAAAAAGTGTTGACATAACGCATTATGAAGCTGCGCGGTCATGTGCGATGAATTTTGTTGGAAGATCTATTGGCAATGCTAATCGAAAGGGACATCTCGGTAGAGAATTCTCAGATTTCGAACGGACACCTCGATAATGTTGAGTTGTCAGAGTATCAGAGCAAAAAAAAGTCCAAAATTTGGTCAAACCTTAGTATTATTTCAAAAATTCCACTCAGGACGGAAATTGATTAATACTACGTTATTTTTTTTTTTTGCATGTATCCAATGGATCGCATGTGCAAATTTGCCAAAATGATGTTCTCTGTTATAATTTTTGCAATTGGTCTGTCATTTGCTTAAATTTCAAATTAGTTTTTGAAGTTGCTATCTATATTACAAGGAACATAAAACAATGAAAATAAGGAACATAAACAAACGCTGAGCGAATCATACAATATCTTGTCCATCTTGTCCAATCAAATCTTTAAAATATACCAGCCCTAACGAGGTATCCGTCGGAGCGGAAAATTCTCCGATTTTGTATGATTAGGGAGGATTTTTGCTTCGAGGTATTCTTCCGAAAAGCTGTTCGGAATATTTCTCCGACATTTTGTAACGCGTTGCGTTGAAATGCTTTTAGGTGCATTTTTCGTGCACTATTTGACAGCTAAGTGCCATTCTTTTTCCGATTTCATCCTACTCAAATTCTTCGCGGAATTTATTTACGAATTATAGTGAAGTAATGCCGTCGCGTCTGTGTAGTATTTTTTCGATGACATATACCTCGAATGGAATTTGAACCTCCGACGAAGTATGCATTGCGAAAAATTGTCCGCTTCGATGGATACCTTGCTGATACATCAACAAAAAGTGAACGTGGTTCAAAATAGACATTCTCTAAAAATCTTCAGTTCAGTCACAGTCAGTTTTACCGAAAAAGTAGTTCTTCTGACGTGAGCAGGAAGCAATAATGCTATTTTCACAAAAATTCCTCATCCTAGATTAAAATTTTGGACAGGCTAATATATCCATATGACAGGGCATACGATTTGGTCTTAAGGAAAACGCCTCCAAAAAGTAGGACTACTTCGAAATGATCAAAAGACGAACTATAGACGGTAATATTTTCTAAATGTGTTTGAATGTAATAATATTTTTATAGATATGAAACCTTTTTCAGTCATGACCAATGATCGTATCCTTAGGTAAGCCTAAGCACGTACAGTCGTACACTCATCTAGTCAATTAAGATATGTTTGTGCCCTTTCTTGCTAGTCACTTTGTTTTTGCTTCTAAATAACTGTTGTTTTGCCACAAAAAACTGCAACAAAAAAATTTTGAATTTGCAATTTAGGAGTGCAGTGTTGAGAGATTAATTTATTTGTGTTGCAATATCATTTTGTGCGTTCAGAACTTGGCTATAGAAATAGGTGTGCTCATCAAAAATTTAACAATTTATCTAAACAAATTATTTCGAAAAATGTATTTTGTCTGAAATGAGTTCATTTTCGTCATTTTCAAATCTTCTAGCTATCTGTTTATTTAATAGTCTTATAATATGGGACGAAAAGCCCACTGCTCATCAGAAGAACGAAGAGTGGTTTGACGGCTAAGGGTACAACTTAAAGTTTATAGGAGAAGCCCGAGGAAGACTTGAAAAAATTTGTGACAAATTGCCTTAGGCCGGAAAACAAAGTAAGGCACAAAAAAACGTCTGTTACTACTGACCGCCGAAATGCACTCTTGACTCCTAGCGAAGTCAGATCCTTTTGTGTGCGTCGGCAACAACTATTGCTGCATAAATCGACGGTGAAATAAGTGCACGCACAGTCTATAGAAGACTCCAGAATTCAAATCTCCCAGGAAGAATTGCCAGAAAACGTCCACTATAAGGAAGAGCTAGGAACTTAAGATCCCGAAGAGAGTTTGCCATAAACCATAAAAGTTGGACAAAACAAAAATTAATTTCTTCTCCTCGGACTCTATCCGTAACGTTTGCGACCAGAAGGAAAGGAATACCACCCACGTAAAATATGGAGGGGGAAATATAAAGTTATGCGACTATCTTTCGTGAGCAATGGCAACGATGCCAACAGGCCATTAAATCAGCCGCAACTGATGTGCTAGGTTTCTCGCGCCCACCAACAAGAAACCCCTGGTTTGATGAGGAATGCCGACAGATGCTCGCAGCCAAGAACGAGGCCTACAAGGCTAAGCTGCAGGTGAAGACGAGAGCTGCCATTGAGCTCTATAGGCAAAGAAGAAGGGAAGAACATCGGCTTTTCAGCAAGAAGAAAAAAGAGCAAGACAAGCGCGCGATCGAGGATATAGAGAGGTGCCCCTCCAGGAACGATGTTCACAAGTTTTACCAAAGTGTAAAACGTCAAAGCCAAGGATACAAGGCTCGAAAACAATCCTGTCGAGATGAACAAGGAAATATTGTAGTTGAGACACAGTCGATGCTGAGGATAAATCTGGTCGGATGAAAATATGCCTGAAGAATGGAACCTCAGCATCGTTTGCCCGATCCACAAAAAAGGAGACCCTCTGAACTGCGCCAACTACAGAGGCATAAGTCTGCTCAACATCGCCTACAAGATCCTATCTGCCGTAATATGTGAACGCCTGAAACCGTTTACCAACAACCTGATTGGCCCTTATCAGTGTGGTTTTAGGCCAGGAAAGTCCACAACCGATCAAATTTTCACACTTCGGCAGATCATGGAAAAAACTCAAGAAGTCCAAATCGATACCCACCACCTATTCATCGATTTCAAAGCCGCATATGACAGCATTTATAGAGACGAACTGTACAGAGCCATGTCTAGTTTTGGTATACCGCCCAAATTCGTCCGATTGTGTAGGATGACTACATAGAATTCTCGCTTCACCATCAGGGTCGGAGACGACCTCACCGACACATTCGATACCAAAAAAGGATTTAGGCAAGGCGATGCACTGTCATGTGACTTTTTCAATTTGAGAGGATTGTGCAAAACCCCCGAGCCAACACCAGAGGCACAATTCCCCAAAAATCGGTACACTACTAGCATACGCTGACGATATTGACATCATTGGTAGGACTCAACGTGATGTCATAGCCACGTTTGCTAGTATAGAGAAGGAAGCGGCAAAAATGGGTTTAGCAGTAAATGAGGGTAAGACCAGGTATATGCTGTCAACACGAAAGGACACACAACATGGACGAATTGGACAGAACGTCACCATCGACAGATATAACTCTTAGGTAGTACGGGACTTTGTCTACCTCGGCTCCGCTATTAACTCTGACAACAACAGCTCGTCAGAAATCAAACGAAGAATTACTCTTGCCAATCGCTGTTTCTTCGGGCTAAGAAGGCAATTTAGTAGTAAAGCCCTCACTCGAACTACTACGGAGATCCTATATAAGACCCTGATTATCCCAGTCCTGCTCTACGGCGCTGAAGCATGGACCGTATCAAAAGCGGAAGAAGAAATCCTTGGTAGATTCGAGAGAAAAATTCTTCGAAAAATCTTCAGTCCCGTTTGGGTTGACGGGCTATGGAGACGAAGATTCAACCAAGAACTGTACGAGCTGTACAGCGACATGCCTCTGGTCAAAAAACTCCGCATTGGACGTTTAAGATGGCTAGGACATGTAGAACGAATGGACACCAATACTCCGGCTCGCAGAGTCTTCGATTCCCAGCCAGACTTCGGGCGCAGTAGAGGAAGACCTCGCCTTAAGTGGCTCGCACAAGTAGAAACCGACCTCAACCAACTTGGAGTGCGCAACTGGAGGCAGTTAGCTAAGGACCGGGCTAATTGGAGAGGCATGTTGGTTGAGGCCCAGGTTCATTCCGGACTGTAGCGCCACTTAAGTAAGTAAGTAAGGGGCATTTTTCAAAATGTCATTCTTTCACTTGCCGAGGAAAACATGCCCCACCGACAGTATCATCAGGATAACGATCCAAAACATACAGCGGATCTTCAGAAAGTTTGGTTTTGTGACTAAAAAGTGTCGTGTCATTCCATGGGCAAGTCAATCCCCAGATGTCAATCCAATCGAGAACATGTGGAATGAACTCAAGAAAAATTTAGGAGGTCAGTATTTTGCAAACAAGGACCAATTGTGGGAAGCAGATGAAAAAGCGTGGCACCAAAAATAGACTCAATGACATGCCGAATACAAAAAGGGTTGGATAATATATAAGGGACACTCAGGTTATTATAGTATGGAAACGATAAACTTAATTTATAATAACCATAATTATTGAAATTTTAGGAATACACACCTATTTTGTTGGCCAAGAGCAATAGCTAACATCCGCAGTTTTTTTTTTAAATGCTTACTATCTAGCATTAAGTTTGCCAAATTTATTAATTTATGTTCATTTTATGTTTTTTTCTTAAACTTCATGTTTCTGAAAAAAGTATTTTAAAAATGTTAGTTTTTGAAAATAAATTTCCAACACCTATTTTTCTGACCAGATGGTAGAAAGTGAGGGCTCTGTGGCGCGATGGTTAGTGCGATGAACTGCCGTGCAGAAGGTCTGGATTCGATTTCCAGCCGTGACCTAAATGATTTTCCACTGGCCCTCCTCTCGTGATGATCTGACAAATCGTCCGAGTAGTATCAATTGTCAAGAATAGCTTATCTCAATTTAGCCGTTTGGAGTCGGCATAAATAGGAGGTCCCGCCATCGTGCAAGAAGTACATACGCACACATGAATGGTTGTGAGAAAGCTAGGCCCTGGGTACTAACGAGCCTGTTGCTCCAAAAATGTGTTTTTGTAGATGGTAGAAAGTTTCAAACTGCCTTACATTCCAGACAAAGATCTTTAAAGGTTCGAAACCTAATAAAACCCTTAAGGAATTGAAGTTAAAAACCCAAACCGGCAATGACAAAGCCGTTTAAATACTCTGAACGGTACAGTCGTTGATACCCAAGAAATTGGAAGAAGGCCTAGGTTTGGAAGAAAACCTAGAATTGGAAAAAGAATTCCACAAGTAGAAAGCGACCTATATTCCCTGCGATTACCCAACTAGATGCAGTTACCGTGCTGACTAAAGATGTATCTTGAGGCAAAATAGAAGGCCCATACTTGGATAGGGAACGAAAAAAAAGAAGAAAACCACGATACCCTAGAGCTATCGTTCACCGTTAGGTTGGCTGCACTTACTTAACTTAATTCAATCATTTCATTTGCCTAATGCAATCAGCACCAATCATGTTCCCAAGGGAGAGCCTCTTCGCCTAATGAAATTGTCCGTCCCATCTACAATGATGATGCAATCGTTTATTTATTTTTATTCGCTTTTTTTGTGTCCTTTTTTGCTATTTTATCAAGTCCCGTCGCTACAATTAATTACTTAGAAATAACAGTAATAGATGTCTCTGGCGCACCTCTCCACATACCAAACCAGCTGCATCTACTACAGGCATGGGGAACTGCACAACTTCTTAAGTCCTTTTTCAATTCAATATCTATAACCACCTCGTAACAATCTGCCTGTGCTGTGTCTGTGTGTGTGTGCTGTTGTTGTGCGTTGTGTACCGTAATCCAATATTAAATGCATTTCCGAATGCAATATTTACACAACTCAAGCATGCAATAGCTAGATGTACACCAATACGCCACGGAAGAGTGTTGTTAAAATATTATGTTGAGATAGATATTTTACACTCCATACGGATGGTGGTGTGGAGCCCACCTACCTACACACATACACAGTCGATTTTCATTGTTTGTTTGCCCACATTCAAATTGATTTCTCTCGACACATATGCGCTTTCTCGTTTATTTGATTTCTTTGGCATGACATGTTATTCTCAAAAGAAAAAGGAAGACGAAGGAAAATAGTTGACACATCACTATAACAAGGATATACTCCACACACTCTGCATACCCACTTTCAAATATCCCATCATTTTCGTTTTCCTATACCAAATGGTATGGCATTTATTTTGAAAGTAAAAAGGACTACTACCCAAAGGACTCGTTCTTTTTTTTTTACATGTCGATAGATGGTGGGTTGGTGGCCTTGTCAATATACACAGGATACAGCGAACGGGCAGGTCTATGAAAGAACAAAATACGAAGCTAAACAACAATGCAAACAGACACAAACAGCTCGCAAGGACATCCTCGTCTAGTATACACACACACAGAGTGTGGATTCTAACGCGAAACCATTCAATATGTTTGTGCATTGTCTGGCACTTTGAGTATCTAAAAATTTTCCTCTTCCTTTTATAGTTGTGTGTCGCGCAATCCCATTATAGTGTCGTGTGTATGAGGTGAAAAGGTTTCAATCCTCCCCAAGGTATATTTTGTCCTAACAACGGATGTCATTCGGGCCAGGAATAGAAAACCGCGAAGGAAGCTAAATAGAGTGCAGAGTTGGGGGATGTAGTCGTCTCCTCCGGGGGGTGTTGGTATTGCAAGTCAGGCTCTTACAATGGCATTCGAAGAGACAAATTTCTTAACAAACGACACCACAGCGGCAGAGCCATCTCAAAGCACAACCCAGATGGCGTTGGTTAGCAAAACTATGGAGACCTTTAATACAAAAATGCATGTGGAGGAGCGTGGGGTCTCATATGAATATAATATGATGAAGTATACAAGAGTACTTCACTCAGTCGAGTTAGTTTTTTTTTGTTCAAAAACTTGTTTTTTTTTTCATTTTTGTCGTCAACGACGACGAGTTGGTGTTTTGTGGTTCTTAAAGGAAAGCCATCCTTTGAGATTCGCTCTAGCACAAGGCTTTGATATTTCAAAAAGGATTTCGCACAAAATTGTGCAGTTCTATGCTTTCATTTGGTCTACCTCGGCGTCAAACGAACGTTGTAATGATTGAAGTTTTATTTTTCACAATTAATTCAAGAAAATGTGTGGGTGCGTTTTGCGCAATGGGGGGGTAGGTAAAAACTTAGTGAAATGTTGTCTGGATGTTGTTTTATGTTTTTTTTTTTTCAGGTTGTTTTTTCTACATTCATGTCAATAGAGAGATTTATATAACTAAATGGGTTAATTCAACTCATTTGCATTAAGAGATTTTATCTGTGCAGAAATTGTGGATCATTGAAATGAAAAGCGTATTTTTGAAAGACGAAGAATATCTTCTGAGAGAAAACAGATGGAGATTGCAATAGACGGGAAAGCTTTTGCATTTATATTCCTATACAAAGAAGTTAATCAGTTAGTAAATGGTTCTTGAGATGATGTTTCTTTGCAGGTATTTAGTTATACGATTCGAGATAAATCTCATAGATTTTCAAAGGTAAGGTACGACTGAGGGATTTATTTCTAAAAAAAAAAAAAAAAACAAAATTGAGATCACGAGAATGGAACTATTTTTCAATTTGTCTAATTCGCGACAAATCAAAAACCTGCCCTTTTTTTTAAAATATTTCAGCCTTTTCAGCATCTCTTTAACTGCCGTGAGTCATATGTTTTAAAGAGCTAATTTAGTATAAAGTATTTTTTCTTTACTTAGAAAATATGAAAAAAAAAAACGTGTAATATTAACAGGTATATAAAGGGTTGTCCAACCATAATGCACGGGCTTTATTGTGAGTCACCCGCATAGTGGCCGATAAACCCATAAAGTTGGAAAAAACAGGAAAATTCAAATTATACCCAAACGTGCTATGCAAGATCGATAGAAGTATTAATTAGATAAGAAAAAAGTTTGCACATATTTGCACTCATTTATGTAATCAGCTGTTATTGTGACCATATAAAGGGTCCGCCAAATAACTTTTTTTTTTTGAAAATGCTATAAAAAAAAACTACTGAATATTTTCTCAAATTTCTTTTTCTATTTGAAAGAACAATGCTTCCGGTTAATAATGGAAAATAATTTCATTCAAATGGCTGCCTCTGCTGGCCATGCAGTAGCCTACACTATCGGTCCAATTTTTAAGCACATTATCGATTGTGTGCAGCTGTATTTCAGCAATGGCTTCACGAATATTGTCCTTTAAAGCGTCAATTGTCTCTAGCTTGTCGGCGTAACACTTATCTTTTACGGCACCCCACAAATAATAGTCCAACGGTGTCAAATCGCAGCTCCGAGGTGGCCAAACGACATCAGCTATAATGCGATCTTCAAAAACAGGGCGCAAAACATCGAGTGGAGCTTCGGCTGTGTGGTACGTAGCGCCGTCCTGTTGAAACCAAATGTTGCCAATATCCTCCTCTTCAATTTTTGTGAACAAAAATTCGTCCAACATGGCCCGATAACGATCGCCATTGACTGTAACGGCCACTCCTTTGCTCTTCCAAGAAAAATGGCCCAATCATGCCTCTGGACCAAAATCCGCACCAAACAGTGACTCGTTTTGGGTGTATCTGCTTTTCAATGTATGCGTGCGGGTTTTCTGTGCCCCAAAGGCGACAATTTTGCTTGTTTACATACCCGCCAAGATCAAAATGAGCTTCATCTGAAAAGATGATTTTTTGGCAAAATCGGCATCTCTCTAAGTCGATCGCAGGCCCACTTAGCGAAGCGAAAACGCATTGGATGGTCAGTTGGCTTCAACTCCTGAACCAATTGGACTTTGTATGGCATCACACCAAGGTCTTTATGCAAAATTCGTCTCAATGATGTCTCCGAAATGTTCAATTGTTGAGAACGACGGTGAATTGATGTTTAATATATATTCTCGGGTGTACGCACTGTTTTTGGCTTTTCACGCTTTGGTTTATCGATGAGGATGCCACTTTCTTTCACTTTTTCACAAGATAACGAACATACGGAGCTGACAGTGCTTCTCTTCTTCCAAAATCCGTACTAGTTGAAAAAAATTAGATGGCGGACCCGTTATTAGCCGTAATATGCGATTTTTTTGCGTTTTTTGTTTTAGGATCAGGCAGCTCGGACATTTTTTTGTCAAGGATTTTTTTTATTTGAATAAATGAAAGCGTCAGGTGCACCAAAGCTGAGTGACCGTGTTTTATTTTTGAGGAATTATTTAAGAAAACGCAAAAGCTGTCCTAAATCCAAAAGTCATGAGCTTAATGGAAAAATATCTCTTACAGAATGAAATACGGATTTTTCGCCAAGAATTCTATTTGAATAGAGACCTCAATAGGATTTCCAAATTATGAAAAAATTCAGTGGGGAGACCTAAATATAATTTCGTTGAATCTTCAGACAGGTCAAAGCGTTTGAAACCCAAGATCAGCGCTCTAAGTATTCAACTGCTGAATTTTGTTATGCTTCACAAATGGTTCTGCGATCGTCAGGTAACGTTGTTGCTTCGAAACTACTGAAAGAAATTACCAGTGCAACAGCAAGTAGCACGGCGATCGATAAGGCAGTCAGTAAGTATGAAAACAATGAACAGGTCCAGCTTTCACCGGAAGAAGCGTTATCAATGTTTGCAGATGCTCATCTTACAATGTACCAATACAATATTATTAGGAGTAAAGACAAGATGGGATGGGCCGGGCAAAAAGAGGATGAAAAACTGTGACATCTACTACGGACCGTGTTATAGTGAGCAGAAACAGCGACTATTCGGATGCGGATTTGTTATAAGTGCCAGACTTAGGCAAGAAGTCTAATGTTTTCAAGACATTAGCGAACGCATTGTAACAATCCGCATCAAGGCCAAATTCGCCAACATAAGCCTTATAAGTGCTCATGCTCCGACGGAGGAAAAATATGATACAACTAAGGATTGCTTCTACGAGCTCCTGACAAAACCTATGAGCGACTACCAAAGTACGATGTTAAAATCGTGCTGGGAGATTTTTCGAGATTTTCGAGACCAAAAACCTGTGCTTTCTACGAAATACCCACAATAGATAATTGTAGCAAACAAAGAGCCGTTTTCTACTTTTTTTCTCAAAAGCATTTAGTAGACAGAATCACACAAAACATGTGAAATTGAATCCTTAAAGGGATTAAAATCCAGTCTTGATAGAAGGGTCCGTCAAACGATTATTGTCTGAAAAATGGGAAGGCAAAACCCTCAACAATTATTTAGCATAAATGAAGGAAACGGACATTATGGTCAGAAAGTTTTTGAAACTAAAACGACGTTTGCTGACCCAGCTGAGACGCAAAAAAGAGTTCATGTAATTCTGCAACTAATGAAATGTGTGCGGACCTGCATCGGCTTTATACATAGACTTCACCATCTGTGTATCTTTATTATTTCACTATGATAGACAAGAGGCACGCAGCCTCCAGGTTGGGGGTTGTGCTTTGGGATAACTACCCACCCATTGAAAAAAAACAGATGTTACGAAGCTCAGACTCGGAAAGGACTGATATTACTGTTGGCGACCCTGCTAAACGAAAAAAGGACAACGACGTTCGTATCTGCACCTGGAATGTGAGAACATTAAACAGGAGAGCGCCTGTACCTCAAGCGGAAGCCTTTAACTGCTACAAAGCAGACATTACTGACATCTACTATGGAACGTGTGTGTTATAATGAGCAGAAACAGCGACTATTAGTATGCGGATATGTTATAAGTGTCAGACTAAGGCAAGAAGTTTTATGTTTCCAAGACAAAGCGAATGCATTGTAACAATTCGCATTAAGGCTGAATTCGCCAACATAAGCCTTATATGCGCTCATGCTCCGACGGAGGAAAAGGTGATTTAAATATAAGGATTGCTTCTACGAGCTCCTTGACAAAACCTATGAGCGACTACCAAAGTACGATGTTAAAATCGTGCTGGGAGATTTCAACGCAAAGGTAGGAAGAGAAGACATCTTAAGCAGTATTGTCGGAAAATATAGCCTACACGACAACACGTCTGGTAACGGACTTAGGCTAATTGACTTCGCAACGAAACGAAATGCCACTATAGCCAGCACACGGTTTCCTCACCTCGATATCCATAAGGGGACATGACGGTCTCCAGATCAACGAACAGTCAACCAAATTGATCACATTGCGATAGATAAGAGGCACGCATCCAGTATTTTGGATGTCCGAACATTCCGAGGCGCTAACATCGACTCGGATCACTACCTTGTAGCAGCCAAGGTAAGAATGCGGATATCCACGACGCCACAACAATCCAGAAATACTGTGAAAAAATGTAATGTCGGAAGACTGCAATCGCAAGAGACCGCCAAGACCTTCGCACAACCCGTATCCCTTAACCTCTCGATTAACACCATACCACCAGCATCGAATGTCGAAGAGCAATGGCAACGATGCCAACAGGCCATTAGATCAGCCGCAACTGATGTGCTAGGTTTCTCGCGCCCACCAGCAAGAAACCCCTGATTTGATGAGGAATGCCGACAGATGCTCGCAGCCAAGAACGAGGCCTACAAGGCTAAGGCATCATAGGCAAAGAAGAAGGGAAGAACACCGGCTTTTCAGAAAGAAGAAAAAAGAGCAAGAACAGTGCGCGATCGAGGAAATAGACAGAAGTGAATGGTGACTGTACAAAGAAAATTATCTTCAGGGACGAAGCGCACTTTGACATCAGTGGATTCGAACAATTTGACCGACATTCGAAAAAAATAGTCGAAATTTTAAGTTTCGAGATTTTAATTGGATATTTTTAAAAATCGATGAAAATTTTGTCGATATTTTACCGGATGGGAAAATCGACTTTATTGGTAGTCGACATTTTTTTTTGTCGGCAATTCGTAGGTTTCCCAACAACAATGTCCTTTTAAAAACAATAATGTCGAAAAAAAAAAATAATGTAAAAGAAAGATTCCAAAAAACTAACATCAAGAAATATTATCATTATTTCTAAAAGTTGTTTTTATTTTTGATTCAAAAACAAATGTAATGAGATCTAATGATATTAAAATTTCATCTCGTTGTGACGATGTGTCAATCTATCGTAAAACACTTAATAAATATCTCAATAACTAATTTGTATAATAAAAATGAATTTATTCTCATTTATTTTAGTAGTTAATTTTATTAAATCGAAAGATATTATTTGTTTGATTAATATTGCATTTGTTTCAATCGAAAGGCAATTTTACTCAATCGATAACGTTTAATCAAGTCAAAATTAAATTGAAAGAAATAAACTACAATCCCATGTCTGACAACACGACCTATTTAATGAATGATAGCCGGGTGGTAATACAGATCTTTTTTTTTTGTTGAAGTCTTGATAGGTACCGGATGGTAACAGAACTCATGTAGATTTTTTTTTAACAATTCTTCAAAAAAAAAATTTAATATCCTCAAAACACAACCTATCAAGTGGATAACAGATAATAATACAGATTTGCTTTTGTAAATCTTCCCAAAAAAATATCAATCTGATAAACTATTCAATATTACACGAATGGTAAGACAGTTCGTCTAGAACTTTCATTTTAAGTCATATGGAAAGCAAAAGTAAACCCCAATGAAGTCACACATAAGTATGATATTTGAAAAAAATATAAATTTTTACCTTAATGCCAAAAATTTATCAACGATTCACAGTAATTGGATTGAATGTATAGAACTCAGCACAAAAGACTCACCTATTGAAAAAAATCATAATCACGTTGGCCATGTAAAAACATGACCACGTCTGGAACTGTTTCACATTATAACGAAAGCGATATCGGGTCAAAGACGGCACTGATCACTAAAAAATGTTGCGCATTCGCAATTTTTATTGTTTCATAAATGTTAATTTGATAACACTGATCGATAAATTACAAATTAAAACGAAAACACCACTAAAAAAAAATACCGTACAAAAGTGAAAAAACCGTACAAAAAAAAAATACTTATAATAAAAAGTTACCCTTACCGAAGACTTCGCGACCACGAACCGCACTCGAGCAAATATCACGCACAAGTAAGTGCGTTAAGCACTGCGCTTACCATCGTCTTTTTTGAGTGGTTTTCAAAAAATCATCATCTCAGAGAAGGTATGGACAAATAGTTCAAAATTTAGGGCAAATAGTTGGTAAACAATCCCATATAGCCCTGCAGAATATTTGCAATTAGTTGCAAAACAATTTGCAGTTAAAGTTTCATACAACTCAAACAGTTACCAAACTCTACAAAGCTAGGAGAGAATGAGTTATATTGTCAAACCGATCTCAAGTCGCCCCCCTTGGTGTAGCTTTTCTCCGCTTGTTATTTTCTGATCTCTAACTCACAGAGCGTAACCATTACCTTACCATCGAGCATGGAGAGAATTTCACCACATCTTCCAGAAATCCGAGCTGCGTACCTTCACTTGACAATGCTATGAGCACAAGAGCTCAAACCATCATTCCAGTGAGTGAGTGGGTGGTGGGTGGAAGGAGCATGAGAACATATTCATCAGAGGTTAAGTTTAAGTAAACTTAAGCTGGAAAATTTCTTGCACACAACTACTTCTTGCACAC
>OW052184.1:108758103-108805892 GCA_932526625.1 Rhingia campestris | reverse complement strand
AACTTTAACCCAACAAACTTTATTTTTGGATTTTAACCAATTTCCACAATTTGCCTACTCGGCCATTGCAGCCACAAAAAATGGACAGAAATGATTGCATTGTACATTTAGTTGTTCTTCGAAAAAAAAAATATATACCGCCGATAACATTGAGAATATCCACTACACTAAACTTGTTTCAACGATCGGCTTGCCGTTACCGGTTAGACGGCTGCCGGGTATGTCTGAAATGGCTCTAATGCTCGAGGTTATATTCCTCTCGTGTACGCTAGCTATGACGTTGTCTTTCTTCACTGCATCGGCCAACCAGAGTATAGATAAAGTAAAGAAGGCAATCAAAAATTTCGTCAAAACATTTCAGCATTTTCAAGGAATCCTTCTTAATAAAATTCAGATTAATTTTGTTTGCCAAGGTACCAATACATTAGAAAAAATATCAATAGTTTGTCTATAATTTAAAAAAAAAAAATCTTACCAAGCTTCACTGCAGACATCTGGTCTCTTTTATTTACCTTGACACTCAATTATTCTAAATTCCCCCACGATAGCAATCTCTATTCGAGCACACAGATCTTTGCTCGAGCTGAGATCATTCATAGTGTCATCCATCCATAGATCATCTACCACTAAAAAAAGAAAAAGAAAAATTGAGTCCTAAAATATTGGTTTTCTTATTCACCACTAACCACCCAACCCAACCACAGCAATGGTGGTTTCAACTCTTTCTCACAGACACCTTTTGCAAAGTGTAGTTGTGTGCAAGCAATTTGCCAGCTTAAGTTTACTTAAACTTAACCTCTGATGAATATGTACTCATGCTCCTTCCACCCACCACCCACTCACTCACTGGAATGATGGATTGAGCTCTTGTGCTCATAGCATTGTCGAGTGAAGGTACGCAGCAGATTTCTGGATGATGTGGTGAAATTCTCTCCATGCTCGATGGTAAGGTAATGGTTAAGCTCTGTGAGTTAGAGATCAGAAAATAACAAGCGAAGAAAAGCTACACCAAGGGGGGCGACTTGAGATCAGTTTGACAATATAACTCATTCTCTCCTAGCTTTGTAGAGTTTGGTAACTGTTTGAGTTGTATGAAACTTTAACTGTAAACTGTTTTGCAACTAATTGCAAATATTCTGCAGGGCTATATGGGATTGTTTACCAACTATTTGCCCTAAATTTTGAACTATTTGTCCATACCTTCTCTGAGATGATGTTTTTTTTGAAAACCACTCAAAAAAGAGGATGGTAAGCGCAGTGCTTAACGCACTTACTTGTGCGTGATATTTGCTCGAGTGCGGTTCGTGGTCGCGAAGTCTTCGGTAAGGGTAACTTTTTATTATAAGTATTTTTTTTGTACGGTTTTTTCACTTCTAGTCAAGTGTGTTATAATTTTAGTGGTGTTTTCGTTTTAATTTGTAATTTATCGATCAGTGTTATTAAATTAACATTATGAAACAATAAAAATTGCGAATGCGCAACATTTTTTAGTGATCAGTGCCGTCTTTGACCCGATATCGCTTTCGTTATAATGTGAAACAGTTCCAGAGGTGGTCATGTTTTTACATGGCCAACGTGATTATGATTTTTTTCAATAGGTGAGTCTTTTGTGCTGAGTTATATACATTCAATCCAATTACTGTTAATCGTTGATAATTTTTTGGCATTAAAGTAAAAATTTATATTTTTTTCAAATATCATACTTATGAGTCACTTCATTGGGGTTTACTTTTGCTTCACATATGACTTACAATGCAAGTTCTAGACGAACTGTATTACCATTCGTGTTATATTGAATAGTTTATCAGATTGATATTTTTTTTCGGAAGATTTACAAAAGCAAATCTGTATTATTATCTGTTATCCACTTGATAGGTTGTGTTTTGAGGATATTCAATTTTTTTTTGAAGAATTGTAAAAAAAAAATCTAGATGAGTTCTGTTACCATCCGGTACCTATCATTTAATTTTGTTCAAGACTTCAAAAAATAAAATAAGATCAGTATTACCACCCGGCTATCATTCATTAAATAGGTCGTGTTGTCAGACATGGGATTGTAGTTTATTTCTTTCAATTTAATTTTGACTTGATTAAACGTTATCGATTGAGTAAAATTGCCTTTCGATTGAAACAAATGCAATATTAATCAAACAAATAATATCTGTCGATTTAATAAAATTAACTACTAAAATAAATGAGAATAAATTCATTTTTATTATACAAATTAGTTATTGAGATATTTATTAAGTGTTTTGTGATAGATTGACACATCGTCACAACGAGATGAAATTTCAATATCATTAGATCTCATTACATTTGCTATTAAATCAAAAACAAATACAACTTTTAGAAATAATAATAATATTTCTTGATGTTAGTTTTTTTCGGAATCTATCCTTAACATTCTTTTTTTTTCGACATTATTGTTTATACCCTATCCCATAGGGGTATATTAGTTTTGATACTTAGTTTGTAACATAGGGAAATAATTTAGCTACATATACCTCAAAGTATATGGATCGACTCAGAATCGCTAGCTGAGTCGAATTAGCCATGTCTGTCTGTCCGTCCGTCCGTCTGTCTGTTCGTCACCGATTTTTGGGCCTTAAATTTTGAGCTAGGATAATGAAATTTGGTATATAGGATCCTTGGCCGAGTCACCAGAACAAGTGTAAAAAATTTTAAAATCCGCCCACTGCCACGCCCCCTTTTAGAAAAAACGTATGTAGTTATATAAATCTCTCTATTGACATGAATGTAGAAAAAACAACCTGAAAAAAAAAAAAACATAAAACAACATCCAGACAACATTTCACTAAGTTTTTACCTACCCCCCCATTGCGCAAAACGCACCCACACATTTTCTTGAATTAATTGTGAAAAATAAAACTTCAATCATTACAACGTTCGTTTGACGCCGAGGTAGACCAAATGAAAGCATAAAACTGCACAATTTTGTACGAAATCCATTTTGAAATATCAAAGCCTTGTGCTAGAGCGAATCTCAAAGGATGGCTTTCCTTTAAGAACCACAAAACACCAACTCGTCGTCGTTGACGACAAAAATGAAAAAAAAAACAAGTTTTTGAAAAAAAAAAAAAACTAACTCGACTGAGTGAAGTACTCTTGTATACTTCATCATATTATATTCATATGAGACCCCACGCTCCTGCACATGCATTTTTGTATTAAAGGTCTCCATAGTTTTGCTAACCAACGCCACCTGGGTTGTGCTTTGAGATGGCTCTGCCGCTGTGGTGTCGTTTGTTAAGAAATTTGTCTCTTCGAATGCCATTGTAAGAGCCTGACTTGCAATACCAACACCCCCCGGAGGAGACGACTACATCCCCCAACTCTGCACTCTATTTAGCTTCCTTCGCGGTTTTCTATTCCTGGCCCGAATGACATCCGTTGTTAGGACAAAATATACCTTGGGGAGGATTGAAACCTTTTCACCTCATACACACGACACTATAATGGGATTGCGCGACACACAACTATAAAAGGAAGAGGAAAATTTTTAGATACTCAAAGTGCCAGACAATGCACAAACATATTGAATGGTTTCGCGTTAGAATCCGCACTCTGTGTGTGTGTATACTAGACGAGGATGTCCTTGCGAGCTGTTTGTGTCTGTTTGCATTGTTGTTTAGCTTCGTATTTTGTTCTTTCATAGACCTGCCCGTTCGCTGTATCCTGTGTATATTGACAAGGCCACCAACCCACCATCTATCGACATGTAAAAAAAAAGAACGAGTCCTTTGGGTAGTAGTCCTTTTTACTTAAAAAATAAATGCCATACCATTTGGTATAGGGAAACGAAAATGATGGGATATTTGAAAGTGGGTATGCAGAGTGTGTGGAGTATATCCTTGTTATAGTGATGTGTCAACTATTTTCCTTCGTCTTGCTTTTTTTTTTGAGAATAACATGTCATGCCAAAGAAATCAAATAAACGAGAAAGCGCATATGTGTCGAGAGAAATCAATTTGAATGTGGGCAAACAACAATGAAAATCGACTGTGTATGTGTGTAGGTAGATGGGCTCCACTCCACCACCACCATCCGTATGGAGTGTAAAATATCTATCTCAACATAATATTTTAACAACACTCTTCCGTGGCGTATTGGTGTACATCTAGCTATTGCATGCTTGAGTTGTGTAAATATTGCATTCGGAAATGCATTTAATATTGGATTACGGTACACAACGCACAACAAGAGCACACACACACAGACACAGCACAGGCAGATTGTTACGAGGTGGTTATAGATATTGAATTGAAAAAGGACTTAAGAAGTTGTGCAGTTCCCCATGCCTGTAGTAGATGCAGCTGGTTTGGTATGTGGAGAGGTGCGCCAGAGACATCTATTACTGTTATTTCTAAGTAATTAATTGTAGCGACGGGACTTGATAAAATAGCAAAAAAAGGACACAAAAAAGCGAATAAAAATAAATAAACGATTGCATCATCATTGTAGATGGGACGGACAATTTCATTAGGCGAAGAGGCTCTCCCTTGGGAACATGATTGGTGCTGATTGCATTAGGCAAATGAAATGATTGAATTAAGTTAAGTAAGTGCAGCCAACTTAATGGTGAACGATAGCTCTAGGGTATCGGGGTTTTCTTCTTTTTTTTTTTCGTTCACTATCTAAGTATGGGCCTTCTATTTGGCCTCAAGATACATCTTTAGTCAGTACGGTACTTAGCTAACTGCATCTAGTTGGGTAATCGCAGGGAATATAGGTCGCTTTCTACTTGTGGAATTCTTTTTCCAATTCTAGGTGTTCTTCCAAACATAGGTATTCCTGTTCCAATTTCTTGGGTATCAACGACTTTATAATAAATTTGCAAACTCAATGCTAGATAGTAAGAATTTTAAAAAAAAAACTGCGGGTATTCCTAAAATTTCAATTTAGTTATCGTTTTAGTTTATCGTTTCCTTACTATAATAACCTGAGTGTCCCTTGTATATTATCCAACCCTTTTTGTATTCGGCATGTCATTGAGTCTATTTTTGGTGCCACGCTTTTTCATCTGCTTCCCACAATTGGTCCTTGTTTGAAAAATACTGACCTCCTAAGTTTTTCTTGAGTTCATTCCACATGTTCTCGATTGGATTGACATCTGGGGACTGACTTGCCCACGGAATGACACGACACTTTTTAGTCACAAAACCAAACTTTCAGAAGATCCGCTGTATGTTTTGTATCGTTATCCTGATGATACTGTCGGTGGGGCATGTTTTCCTCGGGAAGTGAAAGGATGACATTTTGAAAAATGCCCCTATGTCCATATTTTGTCATGGTATCATTAATATGAAACATTGCATTCACTATAATACGAAGGACAGTCGCATAAATTTATATTTCCCCCTCCATATTTTACGTGGGTGGTATTAATTTTCTTCTGGTCGGCAAATGTTACGGATAGCGTCCGAGGAGAAGAAATTAATGCCCAACTTTTATGGTTCATTGCAAACTCTCTTCGGGATCTTAAGTTCCTAGCTCTTCCTTATACTGGAAGTTTTCTGGCAATTCTTCCTGGGAGATTCGAATTCTGGAGTCTTCTACAGACTGTGCGTGCACATATTCCATCCCAACGCCCATTTACAATGACACTCCAGCTGTCACCTCTCTAGACAAAGCCAATCTGCTCGCTGCTCATTTTGCAGCCAATTCAACGCTGCCAGATTATGCCCAGTCTCCCCCTGTGAGAACGTAGAGCATTCTATGGGACCAATCCACTTTCGTACTCGTACAGTCGCAAGAGTATTAATCGATCTTGACATACACAAATCGTCTGGTCCAGATGGTATCTACCCCATAATTCTGAAGAGGTGTTCTTCAACGCTGGCAAAACCACTGCGTAAGCTTTTCCAACTTTCCTATTCATCAGGACTCTTTCTGAGTCGATGGAAAACTGCATTTGTACAGCCCGTACCCAAAAAAGGCGAATCTTCTTCTCTCTCCAACTACCGACCAATTGCACTTACCTCCCTTCTTTCTAAGGTCATGGAAACGCTGATAAACCGTCAGCTTATGAAATATCTTGAATCACGAAAACTCCTCAATGACCGACAATATGGTTTTTGTAGCAACAGGTCCACTGGTGATTTGATGTCATATCTCACTGAAAAGTGGAACCAATCAACCCACCTTGGTGGCGAAAACAAGATCGTTGCACTTGATATTTCAAAGGCATTTGACAGGGTTTGGCATCAAGCCCTTTTGTCGAAAATGCGTGCTTTTGGTATCGATGATACTCTTCTTCAGTGGATAAGAAACTACCTCTCGAAACGTTCAATTCAAGTAGTTTTGGACGGTTTCAAGTCTGCTACTCACCAAATAAATGCTGGCGTTCCCCAAGGCTCAGCTTTGTCTCCGACACTCTTCCTCTGCAACTTCTAATCCAATCCATTCCTTCGCTGATGACAGTACCCTCAGCTTTTCATATTCGTTCTCGAATGTGGAAGAAAAACGACAAAATATGTTAAGTTCATGTCAAGGTCGGAAGACAGCATAATTAAATGGGGTAAATCTAATAGAGTGGAATTTAATGCTTCCAAAACGCAATGCTGTCTTCTGTCATCCAAGCGAAACCAAACTTTACAGCCACTATCCATGAGTGGCATCGTCGAAACCGAAAAAACTTTCCATGCTCGGTATGTGTGTTAGTAACGACCTTCGTTGGAACGACCACATATTCGAAATCGCCAAAAATGCAGCAAAATGTCTAGGTTTCCTCAATCGATGTAAGAAATACTTCACCCCTTCTGATCTGGCCTCAATATATAAAGCGTACATACGCCCCAAACTTGAGTTCAACGCCCACACCTTCTAGATAGGATACAAAAGCGTGCGATAAAATTGATAGGAAATCCAACCATAGCGAAATCCATAGTTTCGCTCGAACATCGTAGGAATGTCTCCTGCCTTACACTCTTTTACCGCTATTACAACAACAAATGCTCTAACGAAATAGCCAGCTGCATTCCACCCCTTCAACAATTCAACCGTAATACTCGCCGTACCACGAATGCTAATCAGTTCACCCTAAAGCCTATCTTCGGACGTACTATGAAATATATTGATTCATTCCTTAACCGAACAACACGAATGTGGAATGCTTTACCGAACTCAGTTTTTCCTCTCCATTACAATTTGCAGAAATTCAAAACCAACGCACATCGGTATCTCCTCTTCTCTACTCCTGTATTTCCTTAATGTCCGCGCTGTGCTTAAACACCATAAGGGTATTAATAATCCCTTTAGCGCGCGCCAATTATAAAAAAAAACCTTTGCCTTAATTGATGTAGGAAATATTTCATCCCTTTTGATCTGGCCACTATATATGCAGCGTTAATATGTCCAAAACATGGTTCCAACGGCCACGTCTGGTAGGATCCATCGAAAACAGCATTGCATCTGCTAGATCTAACTCAAACGCGTGCGAAAAATACTTTTAGGAGACAAAGGTATAGCGAACTCTTTGGTTTCGCTTGAACATCGTCGAAATATCTCCTTCTCCCCTGTATTAAACAACCAATAAAAAAGCCTGCTGCAATCCTCCCATTCAGTATACACTCAAGCATATCTTCGGACGAACGCTGAAATACAGAGATTCGTACATAAACTGATCTGCACGAATGAGGAATTCTCTATAAAATTCTGTTTTTCGTTTCCATTATAGCTTATAGTCATTTAAAACCAATTTGCATCGGAGAAAAGGAGATATTTCATCCCCAATTCTCCCAACAACACCTCACTGTGCAAAAATATATCTGTGGTCACAAGGAAAAACCGCTAAAGTCTGTTTTACTCATTTTTCAGGAGAGCAGTTTGAAGTTTTTGACATATGCGTGAAATTACAAATCGCTCTATAGGGCGATTTTAAAATCCGGTGGCATTGAAACAAAAAATAAATTTAAGATAATTTTATTCTTTATTAGTTTAAAATTATTTGTTTTGCAAAAAATAACTCTAAACGATTCTATTGACAAAACTTACACTTTAGTCGTTAGTGCCTTGTAGATTTTTCACCATAAAAAATCCTATCTGGAGTTTAGTGGTTTTTCCATTTTAAAGAAACCTTTTGTTCTTGTCTAAAGTCTACTTAAGCCTTTTTTCCTTGTCTATTGTGTAAAATTATCCAGTTCTTATGTCGACTTTGGTTTTTATTCCTAAATAAATTATGAAAAAATGTCTACTTTGGATATGTTCTCAGCAGATAATGGAAACAAACTTTGAACCTTGTGATGGAATACATTTTATTTTTATATAAAGCTTTATACGATTAACAAAATAAAAAAAAAAACAATAATTTTTAGGCACTTCAATCTAAATTAGTAAAAAAAGAAAATAATTAGACATAATCTTCATCATCACTTTTGAAATCGGGATAAATGTTGAGTTTGGTGGAACTAGTTTTTATGTTTTTATAAAAAGAATGGAAATCTGGATTAATATATTGTAATAAATCCATCAGATCTTTTTTTTATCTGATGATAAGATTGTAGGTCTTCAAGAGTTTTTAAATGATCCAATGTAAATGTCGATGCTCCTCGTTTGACTAACGGTAAAAGGTTAAATGGTTCTTCAGGATTTAAATTTGTTTTATACAAAATTTGGTTGTAGTTGTTGGTATAGCGAATTCACCTTGCTGAGTTCCATATACATTTCTGGCCTTCAAGTTACATCGTTTCCAATTAAAATTATTTTTCGAAATTACGCTAAAGTCGAAGAAATCACTTTCTTTCATTTCAACAACTTTAATTTTTGAATTAATACTTCCGATGAACTGATACCAGTCTCTTGGCACACTAATTTCAACATTGGTTTTTTTCTTTTTTCGTTCAATCAAGGCATGATCAGAATCACTCTCGAGGTGGGTATGGCCGGGTTCCAAAAATTTATGATCTATATATTCCAATGAAGGATTTTCTTTAATGAAAAGAAGGAACATAGCAGAAACAAAGGAATTTTTATTTTTGCCGGAACATGAGTCACTGTAGAATGTTAATTTAGTTACAGAAGAAGGCAAAAATTGTAGATGTTTGAAAACGCATGAAGCAATCTCATTTCCACCCCGCCGCGCAATTCCCTCGTGCCACAGGATTACAAACTTCATTACTATACATCCGATGCATTATGGAGATATTTAAACTGCCATGTATATATTTTTTGGATGTGTGGCGACGACTGTAATGGCTTTCATACGATGGGAACTTATTTATGTGGTTGCGCATTTCCTCTTCTTGATCCAGTGTTAGTTTGTTCACAGGAATCCCCTTACCCCGACAATTCTTTAACGGTTCGCTTGGACTTGCAAGTTTTTTGGATATTACGTTTTTAATAAAACTTTCCGTTTCAGAAAAACATATCGTAAAATGTGTTCGGCAAACTTGTGTACGCATGCCATCATATTCCAAAAAAGTACTTTACTGAGTTTTCACGGCTTCGCATTCTTTGCATTGCGTTAGACAGAGTATTTCATTTTTTATTTTCTATCATCAGAAGATTTCCTATGTATAAAATTCTCTGGTCATAGGTTCCCAAAGCCCAATAATGCTTAAATAGTTGTTTTATCTGCTCGTACGAAATTTTGTCTTGGCAGTTGCTTCGACACTTTCCAAAGGGGTTTGGAGCTCTTGCATGCTTAACTTTTCCAGAAAGTGTTTTATATGACTTCCCAGTATTCCTTAATAACTATCTGACAAACGAGTTTTTTATTCTTTTTTTTCGGTTGTGGATCGTCGTTGGTGAATTGTATATCCAAAACATTGGTATTTTCACTTTTTGGGTGCGAAGCCGAAGAAGTAACAGAATTATTTATTATAAAATCAGGGTCATTTATAGAATCATCGGAATTTTCCCATTCTGGCAAATTATCATGAGTTATACTCGCTGATGGAGATATTGCGTTTGTATATTCATTGTTGAAATCATTTGAATTGTCTAAAATATTGGAAAACTTTAAAGAAAAAATAGTGTTCTTACTTTTGAATACATCTATATCGAAGTCAAATCCGTTCATCGATGATTTAGTTTCATTAGAGATCTCAGGAAAGTAATCATTATTTTCTGATATACTTTCGTGGGTCGAATTCGAATATTCATAAGATGCATTTTTTTGTGGCCATTGGTATATTGACTTTTTTGTAATATTTGTTTCCGTGGATTCTGGAAATATTAACGTACTGGATTCAATGTTTCCTGTGCAAATCAGAAAAAAAAATCGACACATCTTAAAAAAAAGAAAAATATACATTTTTGTTACCAATAAATTTATCTTGTTCTGGTGTAGAAGTTCTTTGCATCACAAAAACCTTTCTTGAACGAGTCTCTTTTTCTGTAAAAAAGTACATTTAAATCCCAAACCAATTACATTTTAAAACAATACCTCTCTCTATGTAAGAGAAAGTTAAAATAGGAAAAAAAAAAAAAACATTAAAAATTATAAATGCCAACCACGATAAGGATCGATTTATACACGACAACGTATACTTCACTCAACAAAATTTCATTTTTCGGCCAACGACATATCCTCTTAATTACGACGTATGTGTTGTTTTTTTTGGCGCATTTTTTAAACGACAAATCAAATGCAACAACCTGAGGCACTAAAAAAAATCTTTTGCAGCTAAAGTTTTAAGTGATAGACACCAGACATCTAAAAAGTCGGCCCATTAGCCCATTGTTTTTTGTATCAATTTTGTGATTAGGTCGTAGGTCGGAATTTAAATTCGTTATTTGGATTCTGACTGAAGGCAAGCTTAATTGCTTTTG
The DNA here is from genome assembly GCA_932526625.1 of Rhingia campestris. NCBI lineage: Eukaryota > Metazoa > Arthropoda > Insecta > Diptera > Syrphidae > Rhingia > Rhingia campestris. The sequence goes on along the minus strand of OW052184.1, from coordinate 108,795,101 downwards.
AATAAAATCAAGTAAGCGCATAACATCAAATCTTTTAAAAGCAGGCCTCTTCCAAAGGACAACAAGGTTAAGTAAAAATTAAATCACTCTTACCTTCAGCTCTTGCTTTTTCTTTAAGCATTCGCGCCAATGCCAAAAGTCTTTGCGATCAAGACATTTTTTGTTTAGTTTTTTTTTTTCTAAAAATTATTTATGAAAACACAAGAGACAACACAGGAAAAAAAATTCCTTTAAAAACACAGGAAACACACCACTAAAGTCTAGTTTAGACAACACTTATTCTCTTTTTAAATATGGAAAAAGACCTAAAGTATAATTAAGAAACACTTTTTTTTAACTTTTGTTACGGAAGAACAGCCAAACTCGACATTGGATTTTCACAAACTGAATTACTGACGGGGAAAAACAACTAAAATCAATTTAAGTCCTTCGTGGATCAGAATTAAATTTTGGAATAAGCGCTTAACTGTAGATAGGAAAGTCTTTTTACTCACTTCTTCTTTCAGAATAACCACTAAACTGAAGTTTAGTCGTTATTATCTACCTTTTAAAAATATAACCAAACAACAAAATATTAACACGGAAAAACAGCTAACTTCAAGTTTAGCTATTTTACCTCGACAAGAAAATAAAATAATGGTATAAATATAACGCGGATAAACAACGAAAGTAAAGTTTAGTCTTTATTCCTTAGTGTAAATCTTAAAAAAAATATTTCCTAAGTCAACTTTAGATAATAAATTCCATGTCTTTTAAGTTTGGTTGTTTTTCCTTAATACCAAGTAAAAAAAGTGATTTAATCTGTTAGGTTTTTTTTGAAATTGTGGCCACATTTTTAAAGATAGAAAGATGAAATTTACAAAATCAAAATCGAAATCTCAATTTCGTCTAAAATCGACTTTAGCGGTTATGGTTTGTGGCCACAGATATAACGTGTCTTTCTAAACCCATTGAACGGGCGCAATTTATAAAAACAAAAAAAATTAATCCGGTCGATATGACATGCAATTTGATAGCGACCCAAGACTTCTCGCTTAGGGATTCAATGCCAAAGCTGTGCGTCTGCCCGTGATTTGATTTTTTATGAAAGATTATAGCTTACATCCTGGTTCAATTCTAATGAACAAGAGTTGCTCGAAATTGCGGTTACAATTGCCTTACATAATCGACCGTTAGTAGTAGCAAACACTACTGCATAAATCAACTCGATCAATCGAATTGACTTTTAACACAGCACCCATCCGACCACTCTCGCACTCAATCATTAATTCGTTCTCACTTCGCAACATTTCCAAATTCCCATCTTTATATAAAATATAGACATATCATCTCATTTCACGTACCTTGTTCCATGCTAAAATCCTTTTCAAGGGCCAAAAACCGAGACCACGATCTAATTTCCACCATTTCGGAAGAACAATTTTGAATAACGCTCACGTTGTTGTGTTCAATGTGTACCTACCATAGAGCCCCATCTAGGCTCGGGTAAATCCCCCTTTAGAAAATTGAATCACGTATCAGATTATCCAAGAGCAACCCATCCAACCCACTCCCAGGACTTGAGCACTCCACCAACAGACAGACAACAAAACATAACCTCTTATCTGGTGCAGTTGCTAATTCGACTAACTTGTTATTTGCATAGCACCAAATTAGTCAGCGCGCACCACAGTCGTGGTTGTATCTTCTAATCCCTGGCTGGGTGTACCCGTGCTACATGCATATTACCATGCCAGCGTTGAGTGTAAGCGCCTTTTGCATATTCCTCCCCAAAATCGGCGGTGCCAGCAAAAAAATAGAATCGAATCACCGCAATAGTTTCTCAAGTGAGTCGCACACTTTTCACTGGATACGCATCCAAATTCCGCCAAAAACATTCAAAATTCATTGCATTTCGCTTTCCTGGGTAGTTGATGGGGTGCAGAAAGGGACAGGAAGCGGAATTGTTGCGCCCACAATTCGCAAAACATGCGATATGGAGTAGGTACTACAAGAGGATACATCCGATTTTCGATGCGGTACCTTGAGCTCCTCTAATCGGATAGTGTTATGTTTCGATGCGTTACGTTCATGGCCAAGAGCAAGCACAATTTGTACGTAACGCAGTGCTTGAATGGAAGTGGATGGTTTCGTATTTTAGTAACGGGAATGCGCACAAAGTAAGAGGTAGCTGTGTAGTGTGTTGGATGGGAATCACAAGTTAATTCGATTATCGTCGGGTGACGTATTTATAAACTGGTTACAGATGCAGTCCGAGTGGGCCAAGTTGGAGTGGATTTGGGGTATAATGGTTGGAGCGGGAATGACATTAAAATCTGGTTGAACTATATGGGTGATCAGCAATAGATACTTTGCTGATCAATAAAAATGTCGACCATTATTCGGGGTTTTATGACGGATATATCCCAACTAACAATTTCGCTTCGATAAAGCACTGCTATTTCCCCTTCAGCAATATTACTTGTAGGAAGTCTTATGGAAAAACATTTGGCGCACTTTTAGGAAGCTATTTACTACTATAAGACTTCTTTAAATACTTCTAATAACTTAAATACTTCTAATAAGCCTTAAAGAAATAACTTTGTTTGCTTATAAAAGGCCACACAGAAGAAGAATTATAGGCTTCGCAAAAAGTCATTCCGAAAATATTTGCAAGGCTTATCGAAGTTGATTATTATTTTCTTATATTATTTACTTCCGTTTTTGTGTCGAATCGCTGAGATTTTAAAAATAGTACGCTCCAAGGTGAAGCTTCCTTTTGTTTGATATGCAGGGCCTGGCAAGTACAAAGAAGATGAAGTACTGTTTCTTCTTCCTCTTCGTCCATGCAGATCCTGCTGAAGTCATTGGAGTGAAGGCCTAGTCTTTCTGCATGCCTCTTATTAAACAGTGTCCAGTGATGACACCTATGGTGGTGCTAATGTACGCTCTAGCAAGAGAATCAGTCTCTTGCTTCTTCTTAAGTCCAGCTTTGGCCAAATTTGTTTGGTTATTCGACACGTGGTGCCAAGACCATAGCATAGTTCAACTGTCTTCCAGTTCAGAGACGAGTTTAGAATATCGCTGCAAGGTAATGATTCTTTTATCCTGATCATCACTCTGCCAAAAAATAAGAAGAATTCAAGTAAAGCGACTATACACTCTAAGAAGCCAGAAGTCTCTGTTATAAGGTTATAAGGTGTGAGAATCCCAATCTTGCAAAAAAAACATCTTCGTCAATTACCCAATGCGCTGCACTTTGCGTCAAAGTTTTCCTCGGAAACCAAGTCCCCCTAGACTCAAATGAACTGTTCCTACTTCAGGACAGTTTTTCACCTGCCTTGCACATTTCCAATTAATCCCGTCACTCGTTTTACCGTGATATCTATTCCCTCTGGAGAATTTTCAAAAGTTCCTTGATTTCATGCGGTCTAGTTGAGTTTAGCTCAACTTTCAAATAATTTGAACGACAATATTTGATACGCCACGTGAGAATCCAATATTGTGCTCCAAAATCCACATCCAGGGCATACAAATCTTAATCTATAGCCAAACTGTTAGTACACTATGCGGCTATTGATTCATTTAATTACGGCAACGCATTGCAACCCTTAGTCGACTTGTGATCTCCAAACCCGACCCACCATGCTGAAACTCAATTCTGTAGCAATTGAAATCCCTAGCGATAATGGAGATGAATGCAAGTGCCATAGCGCGCAGCGGCTTGGCTTGGCACGGCATGCAGGTTGGAGGTTGGAGGTTTGGAGGTGTTGTGTAATAGTGGCGCGTTGTTGGGTTTTCGAATTTTATATTGACGACGCAACACTGCGCCGTACTACTTTTGCGGCTTTGTTACACAATAGGTGCCGACGGGTGAACAATACGAACAAACATCTGTGACATTACAACAAAGCCGCATGTGGTCTTTTTGATACACAACCAGAGTATAGCGATGTACATGCTCGTGTAGAGATTTCCGTAGCAACATTGAGCCACCACCACCCTTTCTCTGTATTTAACTGAGATAAATAAAAGTGATTACATAAGCTGGTTGGATGTTGAATAATGTTTCCCTGCTTGTGCCAAGGGGCTTGGTGGGGCAATTGAATTGGGTTTTCCCAAAAAAAAAGAAGAAACATGCTGATGTGTAGATATGGTTTTGAAAGCGTTCTCTGAATGTGAAGCCGTATTCAGGTTAAATTGTGCGGCTTACGAAACTGTGGCAACGAAATCATCCATTCATGGCATAGAAGTATCTATCCACACCCTTAATGATATTAATTAACCGCATTCAATATAGTGCTGAATTATTGGTTATAATGGATGTTTTGAGGTAGGAAAGGTTTGGGATGTACGGGAAGAAGTAAACAATGCAAACATTCAATTTTTACGATATAACCCAAAAGAGCCTTAAAGAACCGCCATATAAAGCTACTAAGCAGATACTTGGTTGAAATTCTCAAAGTATCTCCTTTTGAAATGCCACTTGTGCACAACTGCGACTTTAGCTGAAGCAATTTACATGAAATTACCTTTAGCCATTTTCGCCACATGGCACTTTTACCAATCAAATATTCTATTGCAGCTTTCGGAGTATGCAATTGGGTATTCTTTAGCAAAAGACATGAATGACTACCGCTGGGATGATTTCAAAATAAAGGTCATAGATGTCGTAAAAAGAAGAAATTCTATAGTCGAATGTCAACCTGTGAACAATGCATCGGAGTGTTTTTAAATACATATTTTAAAATGTCCACACAAAGGATGGATAGATACTGTACAAATATTTTTCTGCGAAAGTATCTTTCTATTGTGCTTAAACTCTTAATGCGTTTTTCTCTTGGTAGCAATTCCCAACGATTGAAATTGTGTCTCAATTTTCTTCAAAACTAGACTTATCAGAAGAAATGGGAAATAAATTCGCTTAATTGACTTCTGAATTCGGTGCAGAAAAGTGAGATTCTTTGACTTACCTATTTTAGGGTTTTTTTTATCAACAAAATATTAAACCCTTAGAAACGAAAGCTAAAAATAGGAAACTTAAGTTTAATTGATGATAACATATAAAAAATACATTTTCCGGACTTTTTTTTCATCATTAAAAATTTAAGCACCTAAATGGAAAAGCATGCTTACTCATGAAGTAACATTTTGTTGGTCATTTTGAGAAAAAAAATATTTAAGGCATTACCACGACTTTTAAGCCTGCAAATGAAAAACTAATCTCAATCCGTAAACACCCATAAAAAGTAAAACTTTTCGGAAAAAAACGTTTTTCTTCTGAATTCGGTGCAGAAAAGTGAGATTCTTTGACTTACCGATTTTAGAGTTCTTTTTTTCATCAACAAAATATTAAACCCTTATAAACACTAAGAAACGAAAGCTAAAAATGGGAAACTTAAATTTAATTGATGATAACATATAAAAAATACATTTTCCGGACTTCTTGATAAACAACTGATTTTTTTCATCATTAAAAATTTAAGCACCTAAATGGAAAAGCATGCTTACTCATGAAAACTGAGATTTTGTTGGTCATTTCGAGAAACAAAAATATTTTGGGCATTACCACCACTTTTAAGCCTGCAAATGAGAAACTAATCTCAATCCGGAAACACCCAAAAAAAGTAAAACTTTTGGGAAAAAAACGTTTTTCACTACCAAACTTAAACGGATGTATCTCAATATAAAGGCACAAAATGGAAAACGATGCCTAATTCAGCTTGATTAATGCAATTTGGTATATGTGATCCTTGTACGTGCTGTTCGACCAACTGTACAAATTTTCAAAATCTGACCACTTTTTTTTTTTTTAGAAAAAACATATTTTTATCCAAACGGCTAAGAATTTTGAAAATCAATCATCACTTTTTGGGGGCGTTTTTAATAAAAAAACCTTCTTTGGTCAAATTTTTAATTATTAAAAAAAAAAAAACGTTTGATGCTTAAACTTTAATAAAATTAATAAGAACATTTCGTCAATAGATTATTTTAACCCACGCCCACTTTTTGGGGGCGTTTTCCTTCAAAAACCATTTGTATACCCCACCCCAAAGCATAAACAATAAAAACACATGAGATGGTTACAATCCCCTGTGCGGATCGTTTAATACCCTATCCCATCCCATCCTTAAAATTAATATCCGCAAATTGTGGGCTTAATGGTAATTAAATATAGAAAATGACATTCAGCCCTATCGAGGTATCCGTCGGAGCGGACAATTTTCCGCAACGCATACTTCGTCGGAGGTTAAAATTCCATTCGAGGTATGTGTCATCGGAAAAAAAATCTTCCCAAATGCGACGGGTTCACTTCACTACAATTCGTAAATAAATTCCGCGAAGAATTTGTGTCGGAGGAAATCGGAGAAAGAATGGCACTTAGCTGTCAAAAATCGCATGAGAAATGCACCTCAACGCAATTCGCCGGGGTTCGTTACAAAATGTCGGAGAAATATTCCGAACAGCTTTTCGGAGGAATACCTCGAAGCAAAAATCCTCCGAATCGTACGAAATCGGAGAATTTTCCGCTCCGACGGATACCTCGATAGGGCCGAATATCACAACAAATTGTTCCGACAGTTTATCAAAATCTTTTAAGGTTCGACAAAAAAAAAACAACTTTTTCTATTGCATATACTGTTGGTTTGGGTATACAAATGGCGTTTGTAAGAAAACGCCCCCAAAAAGTGGGCGTGGGTTAAAATGATGTATAGACGAAATGTTCATATTATCATACACAATGATCTTGCATCGAAAGTTTTTGCAAATGTTTTAAAAATGTACCAAAAAACGTTTTTAATAAAAACGCCTCCAAAATGTGGGCGTGACAAAAAACTTTATATAGACGAAATATAGATATTGTGATTTTCTAAATATACTGTTCAAATACTTTTTCAAAATTCCTTACGGCTTGGCCAAAAACTACGTTTTTCTAAAAAGGGGGATTGGCAGCGGGCGGATTTTTTTTTCACTTGTACTGCTTCGTAGGCCAGAGAGTCTATATTCCAAATTTCAACTTTCTAGCTCAAAATTTAAGGCCCAAAAATCGGTGACACAAAGACGAATGGACGGACGGACAGACAGACAGGCAGACAGACAGACAGACAGACATGATCTAGATCGAATCAGATAGCGATTCTAAATCGATCCATATACTTGGAGGTATATATATCGAAATTATCTCTCTATGTTACAAACTTAATGTCAAAACTAATAGATATACCCCTATGGGATAGGGTATAAAACGGTTGTTTTTTGTCAAACCATAAAAGATTTTGATAAACTGTCTGGTGTTCCTCAAGGTAGTCATATCGGTCCGATCTTGTTTAATCTATTTATAAATGATCTATGTAAATGTATCTGTTACTCAAAAATTTGAATGTTTGCCTACGACTGTAAAATTTTCTATGGATACAACAACACAAATGGTTATCTATTTTTACAAGAAGATATTGACAATGTGTTTAAATGGTGCTCCATTAACGGTATGCAGCTAAACATTATAAAATGTAAAGTTATGAATTTTTCGCGTAAACGATTTGAAATTACTGCAACTTATTTCATTAAGGATGAAATTTTAGAAAGAGTTCATACTTTTAAAGACTTCGGCGTATTATTTGACTCCAAGCTGTCATTTAATCATCATATCGACATTATAACATCCAAAGCAAGGAGCCGCCTTGGTCTTATAATGCGGTTCTCAAGAGAATTTAACGATCCTTACGTTACAAAAATGTTATACTGTACTCTTGTTCGACCTATTCTGGAATATTGCTGTTGCGTCTGGTGTCCTACGTACGCTGTTGCTGTCAACAAAATTGAAAGTGTCCAAAAGCGTTTCCTGTTATTTGCCCTACCTTCTTCCACCATATGCCAATCGTTTAAAACTATTAAATATGTCTACGCTTCAAAAAAGAAGAGAAGTAAATAATTTTGTGTTCCTATTTAAATTATTGTCCGGATGAATTCATTCCCAATATTGTTTACGTACTCTGAGTATTAATACTCGACTTAGATTCACTAGAAATCCTGTCTTTTTTTATACGTCAAGTACATCTGTAAATTATGGTAATAACGAGCCTATTAATAAAATGTTGAAGGACTTTAATAAAAACTACAACCTCATCGATTTCAGTATGAATCAAACCACATTAAAAAAGAGTATTGTTAGAAACTTAAGTTCTTATTGATATTATATAATATTTGTAATTGTCAGCTGTGATGTATATATCTGTAGCTGAAATAAATAAATAAATAAATAAATAAATAACAAAGTCGAACTGCTCTGCGAAGAGCTTCGTAAAGAAAAATGTTGTGACAACGTCATTTTCTTTATTTCATTGCCTTAAAGCCCACATTTAGAGATAATAATTTTAAGGATAAGATGGGATGGGGTTTTAAACGATCCGCACAGCGAATTGTACCCTTCTCATCTGTGTATACCCTATCCCATTGGGGTATATAAGTTTTGATACATAGTTATTAAAATAGAGAAATAATTTAGAGGTATATGTACCTCAAAGTATATGAATCGAATTGGAATCGCTAGCTGAATCGATTTAGCCATGTCTGTCCGTCTGTCCGTCCGTACGTCACCAGTTTTTAAGCTTTAAATTTTGAGCTCGAAGGATGAAATTTGGTTCACGTGCTCTTTGTTACTCCCAGCAGAACAAGTGTAAACATTTTTGAAATCCGCTCACTGCCACCCTTTTAAGATAAACGTAGTTTTGGCCAAACCGTAAAGAATTTGGAAAAAGTTTCTGAACAACGTATTTGAGAATCTCAATATCTATATATTTCGTCTATATAAAGTTTTTTACCACGCCCACTTTTTGGGGGCGTTTTCAATAAAAACTTTTTCCAATCAAATTGTAAAATTTTTGAAAAAAATTTCGATGCAGCCCACCTTTTGGTGGCGTTTTTATATAAAAACAATTTGGGAGTGTTTTCATATTAAAACGATTTGCCAGGACATTTATGTCATACACAGATGTCCTAGAATAAGACTTGCAACCACTGTACACAATAACCTAAATACTGTTGCGGATTAGGTCATTCCGTCCGCCAAATAACTTTTTTTTTGAAAATGCTATAAAAAAAACTACTGAATATTTTCTCAAATTTCTTTTTTTATTTGAAAGTACAATCCTTCCTGGTAATAATGAAAAATAATTTCATTCAAATGGCTCGGTCCAATTTTTAAGCACATTGTCGATTGTGTGCAGCTGTATTTCACCAATGGCTTCACGAATATTGTCCTTTAAAACGTCAATTGTCTCTGGCTTGTCGGCGTAACACTTATATTTTACGGCACCCCACAAATAATAGTCCAACGGTGTCAAATCGCCGCTCCGAGGTGGCCAAACGACATCAGCTCTGCGGCTGATAATGCGATCTTCGAAAACAGGGCGCAAAACATCGATTGTAGCTTCGGCTGTGTGGCACGTAGCGCCGTCCTGTTGAAACCAAATGTTGCTAATATCCTCCTCCATCCAATGCGTTTTCGCTTCGCTAAGTGGGCCTGCGATCGACTTAGAGAAGATGTCGATTTTGCCAAAAAAAAATCATCTTTTTAGATGAAGCTCATTTTGATCTTGGCGGGTATGTAAACAAGCAAAATTTTCGCATTTGGGGCACAGAAAACCCGCACGCATACATTGAAAAGCCGATACACCCAAAACTAGTCACTGTTTGGTGCGGATTTTGGTCCATAGGCATAATTCGGCCATTTTTCTTCGAAAATGAGCAAGGAGTGGCCGTTACAGTCAATGGCGACCGTTATCGTGCCATGATAACCGACTATTTGATGCCTGAAATTGAAGCTCGTGATCTCGGCGACATTTGGTTTCAGCAAGACGGCGCCACTTCCCACACATCGCATCAATCAATGGACTTATTGAGAGAACATTTCGGTGAGCACATAATTTCACGTTTCGGGCGGTCGATTGGCCACCAAGATCGTGTGATATCACATCGTTAGACTTTTTCCTGTGGGGATATGTAAAGTCAAAAGCTTATGCCGACAAACCCGCTTCGATTCAGGCCTTGGAGGAAAACATCACGCGTGTCATTCGCCAGTTACCAGTCGAAATGCTCGAACGAGTGATCGAAAATTGGACTCAACGGATGGACCATCTGCGACGTAGCAACGGCCAACATTTGATAGACATAATCTTCAAAAAATAAATGCCAAAGAATGTTCTTTCAAATGATAATAAACATTCTCCATTAAATTGGATTTTCTGTGTTTTTTTCTTTAAAAAAGTAGGGAACCTCGAAATGGATCACCCTTTATTTCATTTATTATACTAAAAATATTTTATATAACCTCAAAATTATATTTCCGTAAACCATACATTTTTTTTTAAATTAATTTTTTTTCATATTTTAAAAGTAAAATCTAAAACTATTATTTTTTGTTTTGTTTTCAGGTAAGTGTTCCATGTGATTTCGTCGAATTACACAATTCTTACATTCAGGTAAAAAATAAAAAAAAAATGTATCCCAACAATATTTTTTCGAATGCGTTTAAAAAAAATAGCCTAACTTTCTTGACATTCTATTTCAACCGACAAATAAATGAAGATGACTGGAAAATTGTTGCTCTAGGCTAAAATAATTTATGCGTGCTCAAAGAGTGATGAATATCTTTACAGTGTTGCATGCTTGATCGGCGTGTACTTACCCAGTCTATTCACCCATCATAAAGTTGTAAGTTGAAAAACTCTGATATTGACGATGTCTAAATTAACTTTTACTCCTTATTGACTATTAGGCTTTGCCTGTAGCATCAATTTTTTATTTTTTTTTATTTTTTTCATATTTTGTAGTGCCTATACACTTTAAGATAAAATATCTTATAAACTAGTGATAAGCTATATTCGGCAGGAAAAAAAACTACTGAGGAAGACGATATAATTCAAAAATGTTATGTATTTATACTACGTGCTCAATACTAAGAACTCATAATTAATACAATTAAGATGAATTCAAAAATGCAAGATACTTTCTTAATTCATATTTAAACCTTCTTGTATTGTCAATTCTTCTAATGGGACGCGGTAAAGAGTTCCACAGACGAATAGAGTTAATGAAAAATTGTCGCTCAGATGTAAGGGAAGAGTAACGCGGAGAAATCAACTGACTAGATCTGATTGAGGTAGGCATAACCAGTTTTTCGTACAGACCGTGAGGTTGTCGTGTTATCAGGATGTTTGAGAGAAAGGTTAAAGTGCGGAACTGAAGTAGGTTATCAAACGACATGTTAAAAAGGCTATTTTAGAAGTGCGACACACGGTCGTACCTTCTAAGTCCAAGAACATACCGAACGGTGTTATTATAAGCGACCTGCAGTTTTCTTTTGCTGACGAAACTGCAATTGGCAAAAACTTCACACCCGTACAACAATTTTGGTATAACCAGCGTTTTGGCTAGCATGAGACGAATTTTTAAGGGGGTGAAGGCTTTTGTTGCCCATAACGTTCGAAGAACCGCATATGTTTTACCAGTCGCAACATTTATGTGATTATCCCAGGTTAGTTTCCGGTTAAATGCCATACCAAGATTTTTGGCCGTCTCAACATATTCAATAGGAGAATTACTTAAAATCACAGAAGGAAAGTATGACAAGTCCAATGAATTTCTTGAGATGATAAGACACTTAGATTTTGCAGGGTTTAACAAAAGACCATTTGTTTCAGACCAGCGCGCAATATTTTCAAGATCCTGATTAACACAGGCAGCACCATGTTCAATAAGACCGAGATCAGAACTCAAGTACAACTGCACGTCATCGGCATACATCTGAACCTTACCCTGGTTGATGATAGATGGTAGATCATTGATATACATTGAAAATAGCAGTGGGCCCAAAATGGATCCCTGTGGAACACCATTTGGGATCGAATTGACATCCGATCGAACGTCACCCACTTGAACGATTTGCCTTCTACCTGAGAGGTACGAAGCAACTAATTTGACAGCATCGTATGAGAAGTTAATTTTAGCTACTTTAGTGTTTTTTTTTTACTTTATGAACGTTTTTGTGAATTTGGTATCTTTTGGATTAATGGGATCAGGCAGGCAGCCAGTTCCCAGTATATTTAATTATTCTTGGAAGTTTTGAGCGAGAAGCACTCCGTTACAACTATTTGATAGTCCTAAGAACATTGTTGGACCCGTTTTATACATAGGGAGGATATATTTTTTTTTTCAATTCTCCTCCATAGTTAGATTTTACGTACGTAATAGATCCATCCTTTAGCTGCGTGCACATACCCACTTGATGTGCACGCAGCTAAAGGATGAATCTATTTCAAATTTTAAAGCGAGGTTATTGGATTAATACCCAGTGAGGTTTCTGAACGGATTTACTGTTTTTGTTTTTTTTTTCAGTACTTAAAGTTCTTATAATCATAATTTAATCTCGAACTCACAAGGAACATGTACGTAGGACTTAGTCGTGCACCCATAACTCATTTTAATTGTGGACTTTCATGTTTATTTATTCGATCGATACGCATATGCTCCTATTATGGTTTTGTTCGATCTTCTTTTGGAGGTTTTCCTGCTTTTAAAATCACTATGACTTCCGCAACTTGGCACGTGTTTAGTCTGAGCGCAGCAATTATAATATTGAGTTGCTTAATTAATGCCTTCCTAGCTAGAGTTTTGCGAACTTCTCCGGTGATTAAATCAAAACTAGGAGCTTTCTTAGGCATATGATTTCCTATTTCGAGTTTAAGTTCCTTAGCGTTGCTCCTGTGAGTGCTAAATCGTCAAATAGTAGTTCCGTCCTATTGATATTGACTTGAATCGCTTGACCACCAAAGTATTTAAATTTTTCTTTAACATGGGCGGCAAAAACGTCCGCTTTTTGTATTTTTCCTTGCCCATTCATTTGGATTTATTCTAATCGGTGGCGCAGAAATTTTGGGCCTTTTACAGCTTTCCAAAGTGAATAATTGGACTCCTTTTTTTGCTATTAGGATTACAAGATTAAAGCCTATCGCACGATTCTTAGAATCCTTGATAGAATTCTTAAAATATTTGCACATCATCAGCACATCTGTTGCCATTTTTTATCCGCTTTCCTTTTTCCTTGACACTTTTATTTTCGTAATCGTAAACCATATTTGTGCGGCACTTCCTCCGGCTTGCTTGTAACTTCAACCTCAAGTTCATAGGGTTTCGTTAGTGGAACACTAATTTCAACTTTTTCTTTTAAAAACTGTTCCCAATTAGTTGATAAACTAATAATTCTCGGTGGCTCCAGGTTATAGACTGTTTTTTGGCTTAGTGCCAAAAATATCTGCTAATGATCAGACGACAAATCGAAGTTCTCTTGAACTTTTATATGATTGCTAGATATTCCTTTCACAACGAAAAAAAATCTATAAGGGGCCATGGCACTCATTCCATAAATTTTGAAACGATTATCGTTGACGATAGTGTACGAGACTTTTTATGTACGTAGCGTAATTTTTATATCGTTTGTGTGCACATGCATACAAATTACTTTGTCCGTACACAGAAAGTCTCCTGACTATCGTCCACGATTAGCGTTTTAAAAGTTACGGAAAGAGTGCCATGACCTTTTAGATTTTTTCGTTGTGAAAGGAATATCTAGCAATCATATAAAAGTTTAAGAGAACTTCGATTTGTCGTCTGATCATTCGCAGATATTTTTGGCACTGAGCCTAAGCCTTTTTTTGAAGTATCAGCTGGCCAGTAGGTCGTTGAGTGTAAATCACATTGTACTTACTCTATACGTGCCTTTCAGATCATTCTTCCTTTTCGCGAAATGTTCTAGAATACCAGAACGTGTTTCGCATGGAAATCGCAGCCATAATGTATTTCGGAGATTTTAGAGATTGAAGCAAGTTAGTAAAATCGGAAAGTGGTGGTCCCCGTCCACTTTACTTTTTTTGGACCGAATGTAGTTGCCCAATCTCTATTTTTAGGTCTTCGTTTTGTTCGATGAGGTCTTTAATAAACAATGACGACACGGCTTTCGCTGTTCCCGAAGGGTGATAGGCATGGAAATCGTTATAGGGGTTAATACTTGAACGAGATTCCATTTTTAAGTATGTTTCGGAAATCAAGCTTATGTCTTCATTTCTTTCGCGCATGAATATTTCCATTTCGTCGAGTTTTCGCAATAGTCCTTTTGCATTCCAAGTAAATAATTTTAGCATGCGTTTTTCGTTCATATTAAAGTTGCGTTCTTAGTGAAATATTTTCGTATTTCATCAACCTATCGAGAAAAATTTCTCCAGTACATATATCTGATATATATGAGAAATCAAAGACTTTTGTGTTATCACTCTTTGCTATTCAAGCTCTGGACGCGGTGGCTTTAGATTGCCTACTATCGCCTAGGAAGTATTCCGCTTTGTATCTAACACAAGCAGAAGATTTTGCATTTTTAGACTTAAGGAGTGCAGGTTTTTGCAGCTCTTTAGCTACTTAACATCATCTATGATTTGCTAGGTGCTTTCCCTTACCATCAGCATAGGTGGAGGTTTGTTTCGGTACTCCACAGTCTTGCGAGATTCTTGGCGCATTTGACACATCGCGATTTTTTTTTGCAATACATTTGCGTGGGATTAAATCCTTGGCAACGTTTGCACAATTTTGGAATTTAAATAAACGGTTGGTGAGACATCAAAAGGCACCAACGAGTGCCCTCAGATGATTTTACATATTATTCACCCTGCGATTGAATTCTTGTACCTTCGGTTGTACGTTGTTGGAAGAGGATTTATCTAAGCTCTTCTGAACATCTATCGTTGTAGTCTTCGCTGAGTTAAGTGTTGTAAATTTGAACTAAGTGTTCCCGCAATATCATGTTTATTTCGGACACTGACATTTAAAAAAATCGGTTTGTTGTTTTTAGTACAAGTTCATTAAAATCCACGGTATGTGTAGTTGTTCTGTGGCCTTTTAAATTGCTGAAGGCTTGTGTTTAAATAAAAAAATAAGTTAATCAGATGCTAAAAAAAGGCAGAGGAATATGTTCACTATAGAGACCCTTTTTCATTCTGCTAAAAAAAATCCAATTGTTAATTTTAAAAACCCCGCTAACCATTCTACCAAAGCCAGAACTTTTTTTATAACTACAACTATCCACAGGCAAACCTATGAAGGACATGACGTAAAAGGTTTAAATATATACTTTAGCACATGAATAATTAATAAACTCCAACCTACACAGGGCTAGGCGAATATAGCTAACAAACAGAAAAAAATCCACCAGCTTGCTCAATTAGAAATGCAATTAAAGTATCCTCTTCCATGGATTAATCTCAAAGGCTCTGGCGTCACGCATTAAAATGCAAAAAAAAAGAAATATCTTTCTCCATGTTATCCCTCTCTGCGCCTTTAATGCACTACAACCTTATACAATATCCTTCCACTTTCATAAGCAGCAAAAACAAACTAAAAATGGAGTTCCTGATGCAAACAAAAATATAGCAAAAAAAAAACCCCACCAGGACTAAAAAAAAAGTAAGACACAACAAAAACAAAGTGCAACTTAATGCCAGCCGCATGCTTCAGATATAGACAGAGAGATACACTTCAAACTCAAAAATTTGATGCTTCGACGAGCACAAAAGTGCGGCAATATACTATAACTCACCGTACATAGATTGTTTGTATTTATTGCATGGGATATGCGTTCAAGGCACGTATCTGTTAGAGACACATGCCTTCAAATGGGGGTTTTGTGTGTGCAATCTACCTACACACAAGTACTCTGAGTCTCTACTCGCACACATCCATTTCTCTCTCTCTCTCTTTCTGTCTGTCTCTGTCGCCGATTCGGTCTCTATTCTAAAATGTGTCGACTATAGCCTGGCTCACGTGCGGCATCGAGTTCTAATGGTGTATGTGATTATATGGTAAATGTTATGTCGTGCATGGTTAATGCTTATTGAGCCTGAAAATCAGCTCGGTCAAAGGTTTTCACTTACTCTGGCTGCGAAGCTCGGCGACGGGACCGTTTTCAATAATGAAACCGCATTTACTTAACGAAAATATTGGCCACTTAAATAGTGAATGAAACTGTTTGGTTGAAATATGGTTTTTCAGCTTTATTGACCTTGAAATTGTGGTTGGCGGTACTTGAAAATATGGAGGATTTGTAGAGAATTTGGTTTTGTCGGGGTTCTCTTGTGGTAGTAGCATAGAGTTTTAGATATGGTAAACCTTGAGATATTATGACAATTTTGGAAAATCTTTTTTTTTAACATTTTAGATTAAAATCGTGAAGTTTATATAGAACCTACTAAAGGATAGGGAAATGGCATTAATGATAGGTACGGATTTTTGACTGTCGATTTTTGAGGAAGGCAAATGATTCTAAGTTCATATGGACTGGTTAAGGAATAGTTCCATATATTATCATATTCACCCAAAGCTGGCTTTTTTGTGATTTAGATTTGCGGATGGTATGGTGTTGATGGAGAGGTTAAGGGATACGCGTTGTGCGAAGGTCTTGGCGGTCTCTTGCGATTGCAGTCTTCCGACATTAAATTTTTTCACAGTATTTCTGGATTGTTGTGGCGTGGTGGATATCCGCATTCTTACCTTGGCTGCTACAAGGTAGTGATCCGAGTCGATGTTAGCTCCTCGGAATGTTCGGACATCCAAAATACTGGATGCGTGCCTCTTATCTATCGCAATGCGATCAATTTGGTTGACCGTTCGTTGATCTGGAGACCGCCATGTCCCCTTATGGATATCGAGGTGAGGAAACCGTGTGCTGGCTATAGTGGCATTTCGTTCCGTAGCGAAATCAACTAGCCTAAGTCCGTTACCAGACGTGTTGTCGTGTAGGCTATGTTTTCCGACAATACTTCTAAAGATGGCTTCTCTTCCTACCTTTGCGTTAAAATCTCCCAGCACGATTTTAACATCGTACTTCGGTAGTCGCTCATAGGTTTTGTCGAGGAGCTCGTAGAAGCAGTCCTTAGCTATATCATCTTTTTCTTCCGTCGGAGCGTGAGCGCATATAAAGCTTATGTTGGCGAATTTGGCCTTGATGCGGATTGTTACAATGCGTTCGTTAATGTCTTGGAAACATAAGACTTCTTGCCTAAGTCTGGCACTTATAACAAATCCGCATCCAAATAGTCGCTGTTTCTGCTCACTACAACACGGTCCATAGTAGATGTCACAGTTTTTCATCCTCCTTTTGTCCGGTCCATCCCATCGTATTTCCTGGATGGCAGTAATGTCTGCTTTGTAGCAGTTTAGGGCTTCCGCTAATTGTTCGCCTGCACCTCTCCTGTTTAATGTTCTCACATTCCAGGTGCAGATACGAACGTCGTTGTCCTTTTTTCGTTTAGCATGGTCGTCAACAATAATATCAGTCCTTTCCGAGGCTATTGGTTGCTTCGTAACTTTTCCGTGGATGGGTAGTTAACCCAAAGCACAACCCCCAACCTGGAGGGCCAGGCCCTTGTTTCGACCCTAGGACAACGGGCCGGAAAAAATACCGATGTCAGTAGCCCATTTTTGGGGTATGAGCGCTGCCGTTGACCCATTGAGGGCTCCTCCGCCACCAACTCTTTTCCAATACCCTGGCTCAGTATTGGAAATCCCCATAGACCTGGTGTTCAAATATGTCGAAGCAGCTCATATAGGGATTTCACTACCAGTTCGATCAAACTGGAGCTGTAGGCGCCACCGTTGACTCCATCTAGGAAATTCCTCCACTGCCGCCTGAGAGTGAGTGCCTTAGTGAGACGACACTCCTCCCCCCTCTCTCGTTTGCTGCCACCAACGACCTTCCACAGGGGTTCAATACCCCATCTCCAGTCGAGGTACTAGGCACCCACCAGTCACCAGCGTGGCGGTGAGAGCCTAAAGTGAGAACGCTTGTGTTCTCATGTAATCGCATCACTATCCTTAAACACCAGCGCTCTTCAGCACCAGCTTTATTGCGATCTGATATCGCCGTGTTAAAACGGAGGCGCTGCAGAGCATTGTCGACTTACTTGTCGTGGTTCAGCCGCTTGCCCCGTACTTCATGGTGGCGGTTTGCCCCGTACTTCATGGTGGCGGTTTTATTAGTAAACGAATAGATATAATCGAATGCCTCTGGTTGAATAAAACCCCACAATAGCGTGCTATCTATGTATATATTATTCAGGTAGTAAGCGCCCAAAGATCAGGCTGTTTTCGCTAACCATCGCCCTTGACACGTGCCTTCGAATCACCTTTATATAAAAATAGGAAATTGTCAATTCCATTCAGCTAAGCTTCATCGTATAGGACATTGTTGCGATAATATTTTATTTACTTGGATTCTGGCGTTCGGTACAATCCTAAGCTGGATCGGAGACGCCTCTTAAACAGCCGTATCATTTCCATGTAGGATGGTGCTACATTGCACCACACGGGCCAACCACAATCGATGATTGGTCTTATAAGAGCCATCTACCAAATATGTAACTTTTACTCTTGTCAGAGCAGAAGCCCCCTAGGCCTGGCTTGACAAAAATCTTAATATTTGTTAAAATACAGAAAGTTGTCAAGCCAGATTCCAACATGTTTAACTACACTTCTCACTGCAAATGGCTACTTTTGCTTCGCAATGACACACAATTTTTCCAGTTTTTGTCTTGTATCACTAGTGCCCAGTTTCACAGTGAGAGCTTAAGCTACACGTGGAGCTTAACCTACGTTTTAACATAAATCTGTGTTTCACAGTGCCGGCTTAAGAGGTAACCACACTTAAGTTTTGAGAAAACATAAGCTCTCCGTTCTGCTTGGCTAAGCTCTTACTGTGAAACCGGGCATAGAAGTCCTAAGCTATGTGATTCTAAACAGAATTGTTTCGGTTTTTCATGTCAATATCCCTTAATGTGATCGAAGTCACGTTGCAATAGTATGTTGATGACCTATTTTCGGACCTGACCTAGCATGTCTGAGAGAACCTACAAGATTATTTGCATAAATGTAAAAAATATCGATGAGTACCCGGTGAAGTACACGGGCGTGTTTGAGTGAAGGTATTTCTACTTTTAGAGGAATCTTACGCAACAAGGTCTGTAATGTTATAATAAATGAGGAATATAGAGAACTCATTACTTATTTCCTTCAGTCGCGCTACAGTCCGTCTTGAACCTGGACCTCAACTTTTCAAACGATTATCGTTGACGATAGTGCAGGAGACTTGAAAGGTACGTAGTGTGTAAATTTATATTGTCTGTATGCATATGTATTCAAATCACAATGTACATAACCAGAAAGTTTCCTTCACTATCGTCAACGATAATCGTTTTGAAAGTTACGGAATGAGTACCCACTGCTTCCCATTTGTCTGGATTCTTACTTCCGACTGTTTTTTCCAAAATTTGACAGACGAGTTTGTCCTTTTATTTTTATTCTTTTGGTCATTTTCAACGCGTAGCTGTCAAGAATAGTTGACTTAACGTATTATCTCGCCGCGCGAACATGTGCGATAAATTTCTTCGGAAATGTTCGAAATACCAATCGGAACGAAAATTTGGTAGAAAATTTTCAACTATCGCTCTAAGAAATATAAAAATACAAATCCGTCATCAAAAGCGATTCGCCGTGCTTTTTGGAATATGCCTTCTAAGATCTGTTTTTACAGATCCATTGCGGCATTGCGTTTGTGGTAAATGATTCAGTTTTTTATTGCACCTAAAATAGTTGTATAGCAAGGGTTTAGCAACACAATTCGTTATTGTTAAAGCCTCTTTGCGTAGTTTCAGGTTGTAATCATCCTTAGACAAAGCTGGTCCATTTCAATTGTTTAGCTTTTGAGAATCCAATCTATCTGCAATAACATACCTCAAGTCCATACCCCTGTTCCAAAACTTGTATTACAGTCTTTCTTACACCTTTCAACCTCTCAGCACCGTCACAGAACGCACCTCCAAGCACCACTTTATAAAACTTGTAACGAAACAATCTGCCAGTCTCGACTATAGTCCTCTATCTAAGTTATCCAATCATTACTGCTCTCTAACACGTCTAATCATTTCATTACCCTTTTGAAGTTCAACCGGCCATACGGCCCCATACCACACCTCTTTATATTCAACAACATCCACTTAGAGCATTATTATCTAACGTTTGTGCTTAGCCATCCCCTGGGCTATATTTTTTCATTAAACTTGAATGATGAAACATGAAATGAATTGGAGAAAGTTAGATGATGGGTCAGACACATAACGGAACAAATAAAACACAGCATTGACGTTTTAATATTTATTGCAAAGGCTAACTTTGCAAGCCTCGTATATCAAGAACCATTAGCGTAGTTACGTATATCTGCACGCTCTTATACACAAAAACAGGAAATAAACCTCCAAGAGATGTATAGATGAATAGCTGGGATTTTATTTTTTTGTTCGCAGTTAATTCAAAGGACAGGATACTAGTATACTCTCCAATCGAAGTTTGAACCCCGCCAGCTAGTGTACATCATAGTAGATACAGTATATCTATTGGATGCGCTGTGCGTGAAAGATGAACAAGTTTTGAACTTTTGCTTGGTTATTATTATTTCAGGATATTTCTATAGTTTTTTTTTCTCCCGTTTTTTGTGCAGCTCTCTTACTCAATACTTTGTTGGGAAATGGGTTTCCATGGAAACTTTATAGACTCGTAGAAAGTATTGGACGTTGATGGATCGTAATTATGACATCGAATATTGGATGTTCATATCGCTGTACTTAATTAAAATGAATCATCCTTTGAGTTGGATTAATATAGTATCTAGATGTATAGCGATTGGTTTGAGTCAAACAAAGCTGAACAAAAAAAAACATAAAATTTTGTGGAACGGTTCGATTTTTATTTACAAACTGCAGTGACTCGGACGTTAGAAAATGAGGGCGGTTAGGTCGCGGCGGTGCATGTTTATTAAGGGCGATCGACTCGACGACACGATGGGTTGGTACATTCGAAATTAAATTGGATTTTCAGAGATTTTTCAATAACATCTCTAGGATATTGATACTGTTTTACGGTTTAATTAGTGCTTTGATAAAAGTTTGGGTTTTTTTTCTGTGCGGGGGATCTAATAAAATGGTATTTATCTTTGTGTAGCCATTGGTGCATGGGAAATGAAAGTATTCTTCAAAGCTAACTTCAATTTTGGATATAAGCACATGACGCATGATGATCTGTAGGGGAAGTTAATACAAATCCACCGAAAAGGATGTCACTGCATTTCAATGATAAATCAGAGGATTTTATTTAGAATTTATATTTATTATATAAAATTAGATTTTTCCCTGGTGGGCTAGAACTGTAGCTCAAGGGTGGCTTTTGAGTCTGCTACAACAATGTTTTCAGCAAATGTGATCATAGAAATGTCTTTCATGGTAGTCAAGTCGAAATAAAGCAACTTGGAGTAACAACTTGCGATCAATATTAGATGGTCACACAAAGAACAAACAAAAAACGCCATGACAGCGTATAAATTTCAAGAGACAGAGTGATTGTAGTTTCAGCCAGATTTACTCAGTAAAAGTAGTGTAAGAATGGCTACGTTTACACCGTGGACTATATTTTTTTTAAATTCTGACCTGCCTAAGCAGTAATATACACATCGACCGATATATTGTGCTTGCCGTCAGATGTTTTTTAGGTTAGTAACGCTTCTACTTTCCTAATGTAGCTGATAATACTTTCAGCCGAAGATTTCCTCAGTTCTTCGGGACTTAAAAATTCCCTGAAGAAAGATTCTCTTCTCATACTGTAAAGGGCCGGGCATTCACATATGATATGCTCGGCTGTTTCGTCTTCTTCTAGACATAGTCTGCACTCCGGTGAGTCGATTAGACGCATTTTGTTTAGGTGATATCGCAGACCGTGATGACCAGTTAGGTAGCCTACTAAGTTTTTGATATCGTGCCTGCGAAGATTTAGTATCTTGTCGGCATCTGATTTGAAGGGCTGAATAGCTCTTTTGGCCTGTCTTAGGCCTGGGATGTTTCCCCAGTATGAAACACATCTGTTTTGTTCCCAGTTTTTTATGACTAGATTTATGGCTGATTTGGGGATTGCACAGAAAGGTTCAGGTCCAATGAAGGGGGTTTCCAAACCTTTTCTGGCTAGTTCATCAGCTTTTTCGTTACCTTCAACTCCCTTATGTCCGGGGACCCACCATAGTTTGGTTTTGTTCCTGGAACTGAGTGTTTGGAGGGAGTTGAAGCAGTGTAGTACTGATTTGGAGTCAATGATGTGTGAGCTAAGGGCTTTTATAGCTGCTTGACTGTCCATGAATATATGGATGTTTGCGCCTTTAATACCAGAGTTGTGTATTAGGTTTGCGCATTCTTTTATGGCAAGGAACTCAGCTTAGAATACACTAGGGTTTTTTCCCATAGGTATAGGTATTCCCATGTTTTTATTTGGTCCATGTATGCCAGCTCCTACCCCTGAGTCCATATTAGAACCATCCGTATACCCCTTGAGGCCGTTTTGGCAGTTTGGTGGGTTGTTGCTACACCATGCTTCTCTGGTTGTGATCTCCGTTGAGAATCTTTTGTCGAAGCATAGTGTCTTTGGTAAGCGGTCTGTAACCGCACAGATCATGTCAAGTTCTGGAAGTTCGGATAGAAGGTCAAATAGTTTAAGGGGTTCACTAATGTTTAATTCTTCCGCTTCTGTCAGACTTGCTGAGCTATATAGCCGCTGTGGGACAGGTACGCATAGCTCCGGTAATGCCCAGACAGGCAAGTCGTTGTACCTTGTTTAATTTACTTCACTTCATATAAATTTATGGAGGTCACCTAGATAAGTGGACTGACCTACACAATTAAGTACCGGGTGATTTTCGGGATGCATCGGTAATTCTTGTATGGCTTGTGGCTGTTCATCACTCCAGATGCAACAGTTTTGCTTATTTACGTATCCGTTGAGCCAGAAATGAGCCTCATCGCTCAACACAATTTTTCTATAAAATAGCGGACTTGCACATTTTTACAGAGCACGAAATTTTGATAATAAATTTCAATAATTTGCAATCGTTGCTCGTTTGTAAGTCTTTCCATGATTAAATGAAAACTTTTCACGTTGACAGATGACGTTTGGACACCATTACTAACCAGTGCTGCCTATCTGAAAAACTTAACTCTTTAAAAATCACCCTTTACTTGTTCGAGGTGTTTGCACCGATGGGACTTACACCAAATGTAGGCTTAGTACCGATTATTGCCCACTGTGTAAACGTAGCCAATGACAGCGTTTACAAACGATATTGCGAAAAACGCTCGTGACATTTAGTCAAAATTCAATTAAGGAATAATCTGCATAAAGAACTGTTTACTCATTCCGTAACTTTCAAAACGATAATCGTTGACGATAGTGAGGAGATTCTCCGGGTACGTGCCATAAAATGTGCACACATACAATATAAAAGTATACACCATCGTTAACGATAATCGTTTTAAAAGTGACGGAATGATAACCCTCGATACCTACAGCAGATCTAGAACTACTTCGCTATAAAACTGTAGATTATATTAATTGACAGTTTCGGTCCAGCACAATACACACTTTACTCTACAGAAGCTATAAAGGTTTCATGGCGTGATGATAGAAAAGGCTGAACTTCAAGAAAAAAAAATTATGAGCAGTTAAGCCTTGGGAACTCGGACAGTCCTCTTCATAATTCTTCCAAACAACAGTGGAACAGGCTATGTCAAGTGGCATAGTGGTCAAGTGGAAGGCGACAAGACGAATGCAGGCTCGGAACAACCTCGCAGGAATCTCCCGGAATGGTCTCGCATCTTTGCCAGGATCCTCCCTTAACAACAAAATCCAACAGAGGCGATAATATCAATAAAAATAGCCAAGTCCACAAGCTAGGTACGTTTTATTTTTCGGTTGCGCTGGGGATTCGGGGCGAATTAGCATTCGGTTCTTCGTTTAAAGGTTGTCCATCGAACGTCTTGAACATTTGATCTAAATGCTTGGTAAATAAATCCGCTTTCTCTTTGTGTCCTTTTGTCCATTCGCCGCCTTTAGATTTTTTTTATTAGCGGCGTGTGCGTTTTGGGTTTCCTGATGGCTTTCCATAGTGAGTAGGTTTGAACTCTTATCAGCAGTCAAGCCCTCGAGATATGTAAAAGTCTTGCACTTTCTTCAATCCTGTAGCTAATTCTTGAGTTTTTTTTTCAAATATGGTGCAGATAAGCTGTATCAGGTGATGCGCGTGATTGTAGGCATCTCTTGAGCGCTCTCCTCTTTTCTCGTGTTAGGCATTCGATTTCAGGATGGTTTTTGACTTTATTGTTGCCTGTTACTACCTTCCGGAAGTAAGTTCTTTTCCACGCTGCACTCTAAATGGCTTCCACACGAGATTTTCAATTTTGTATTCTATTTCGGGCGGTGTCTTTAGTGGGAACAGTTTAGAGCAACAGTTTCTTTGCAGCCTTTTCTGAAAGCGTCCCAGCTGATTTTTTTTCATAGTTAACTTTTGCGGCCCTTTATTTTTTGCTAGACTTCCACCCATTTTTATAGTGACTGCTGAGCGGCTTCAGCATAGATCATAGCATACTTCGACTTTCGTCAGATTTTTAGTTAGCCCTTTTGTGATAAAGAAGTCGAAGAGGTCAGGGGTTTTATTGTTGTCAGTTGACTTTCCCGTAGCCCAACCCACGCATCATACAGGCTTTGTACAGTATTCTGTCTTGAATTGTATCTCGAACCCCAGAAACTGAAGACCCCACCGAAGCTAAAATTAGACTCGAGTGAGTCAAAGAGGAGTCGAGGTTGTCGTCTACCAGTTTATACCCCGGGGGAAGTATCTAGATCCCATGAGGTAGTTTAAATGGTTTACTTTCACGGAGGCTTAACTTATTTGCATCGAGATCTATTTTTTATGTTTTCGGAGTGCATAATACTTATTTGTTGTTACGAAAGGATCTGCATTTCGCATTTTCCGACGGATGATGACGGTAACCTTTTATTTTGGGCCCATGTCCCTTTTTTAAGTGGCTTTACGATATCAATATTGTTTTTCCATTTTTCCAATTTTTTTAATGATGCCGTTTCCGTTCCATGTCAGTATCTTAGGAAGCTGTATCACGTTAATGTTTGGGTTGTAGTTGGGCTATGTAGCCTGCAGAAGCAGAATGGACAACACCAGTAATGGCAGATGGATATACAAATTATCTGTATAAGACGCAAAAATGGCGGCTGTAATTATCACCTCATAAAGTTCTTGAGCTGAGCGACCATGAACTTACTTACTTAAGTGGCGCTACAGTCCGGAATGAACCTGGGCCTCAACCAACATGCCTCTCCAATTAGCCCGGTCCTTAGCTAACTGCCTCCAGTTGCGCACTCCAAGTTGGTTGAGGTCGGTTTCCACTTGTGCGCGCCACTTAAGGCGAGGTCTTCCTCTACTGCGTCCGACGTCTGGCTGGGAATCGAAGACTCTGCGAGCCGGAGTACTGGTGTCCATTCGTTCTACATGTCCTAGCCATCTTAAACGTCCAATGCGGAGTTTTTTGACCAGGGGCATGTCGCTGTAGAGCTCGTATAGTTCTTGGTTGAATCTTCGTCTCCATAGCCCGTCAACGCAAACGGGACCGAAGATTTTTCGAAGAATTTTCCTCTCGAATCTACCAAGGATTTCTTCAGCGACCATGAAGGGTTTCATAAATATGTATCTAAATAGTTTTGGCCATGACACCTTGTCACTCTGTCCAGAATATAAAGTAACCTCGGAGCTTCACCGCGAAGTGATTCCTAATGGGAGTTCCTTCGAATTGTGGCGTTGAAGACAGTGTGCGTGGTCAGGTTTAATACGCGGGCACGTAGCGGCTGATAAACAACATCAGGGTTAGGTATGGGAATCGTGCGCGAAAAGAAGATTGCCCACCTCCATGTCGCAATCCTAAAAAAAGGATCTACTTGATATTGATAACTATTTTCAGCGTTGAACTACTAAGGGCCCCGCCCTTTCAAAAGGACGATTTTTGTTCGCACAATACGCTCGATAAGACCAAGTGCCTAGCTTTTTCGGAAAACCTTTCACTTGTGTGTATTAATTTTTGGACTCACGAGTGGTGGAGAAGTCAGTACACCTATACAGAGATCCGCATTTCGCAGGCAAGGCATGGTCATCAAGAGGTTGCCTGGTATCACACCAGATGCTACAACACCGCAAAAGGCAGATGAAAATTTGACTAGATCCAGTCGTTGAAGTATATGGAAAATGCGAAAAAGTGGAAACCTTACCTATATCCCAGACTGCTTATAAAAAGAATGTTTTCATCTTTCACTAGAAAAGTCATAGTGAGGCCTTAGGAAAGCAGAATCTCATACAGCGATACTTATTATGAATAAAGAATTTGTCCTTGCAAAAAGGCCTTCTTTGTTTGTCAGGTCGATTTAGGCCTTAATTTTACTACCGAGGTCCTCTCGTATCTTCGATACCAAAATAGCAATAGATAGATTTCTTGAAAAGATTTAAGAGATTTTCTGCGAATAGGTTTAAATTTTCTACAAGATTTTTAGCCCTACCGATGTATTCGTTTAGAATATTCCGTTTTCTTGAGTTCATTATTCGATTTCCCTTTGGAAGGATAACATCGGCAAACCTACGTTAAACCAAATTTTCAATAATGGCGAGCATCAGCATGAAGAAACCAAAACCGAGCAAATTAAAAAATACCAGGAAGAGCAAGAAGGACCAAGGGATTTCGAAAGCAAGAAAGAACCAATTAAAAGAATTCGATGACGATGAGTCCTTGTTAGATTCCGACTAGAATTCCCTTTGAGGATGAAGAAATTCCAAAACCAGAGGACGTACATCCTCCATCACGGCGTAGGAGACGCAGTCGCACACGAAGTCAACGCAGTCAACCCCGTCGTCAACGCAGTCGATCGCGTCGAAGTGCTTCCGGAAGACGTAGGTCGACACATCGTGGTTCTAAAAAATCATCCTAAGATGTGCCCTTGTGGTATTGTAATAAAATAAATTTGCTAGTGGAACTTTGTCTGTGCATATCCTTTGGAAATAAATTTTCTCTCTTGCGAGGAGTAAAAAAAAAAACATGCTACCGATCTTTCCGTTCCGAATAGTATTTTGAACAGATCTACCGATGTATTTTATCGCACATGATCGCGCAGGCGCATATTGCGTAATTCAACAATTTTTGACTGCTTCACATTGAATTTTTTCCAAAGTTGCTAAACGAAGAATCGTTGCGGAATCCATCGAATGCGATTGTAAACTTCATTTATTTTGTTCTACAACGGATACACCCCGTAATCAAACTAAGTTCCGATTAGAATTGACTTTCGTTTCATAAATCCTTTCCAACGGATACCTCTATAGGACTCATTATGACGATCATGATTACGATAACCCTGCCGAAACGAACATAGATGGTTAACTTTGCATGCATTCTTACAATCTCCAACGCAAACACTAGTCTTCAGCTCGAATTAAAAAAAAAAAGATACACATCCTCAAAGGACCCATCCGAATATTGACTCTCATTTAAGCTCTCAATTAAGAAAAGTGTTGCAATGGCCACATCCACGGTTAAACAGACAACAGCTAGGTAAACAAGATGGCGAAAACACAACAAAATGACGAAAAGCGAAAATAAAACAACATCTTCGTTTAACCTTTTAAATAAATTACCCATCCTTCACCGTTCAGCGGTGGTGCACCCAACACACACACCCATACAAAATGAAGAAAAACAACAGACACTACAAGCACACCAAGGAACAAAACAGTTCTTAGACAAACAATTAATGCAAAGGCTCTTTTATCGTTTTGCTGGAAAATTGTGTGTGTGCTCTAGTGTATATCCCTTGCTGGCAAGGATAAGGCTTTTGTAAACAAACATAGCACAACCGAAAAGGTCTTCTTCAGTCTCTTGATCAGTATTGCCGTGTCTGGGCTTGTGTTGTATGTCTATGTGTACACAACAATAAAATGCACAATGTGCATCCTCTCAAGAGCACATTTCGAAAATTTTCTTAATTGTTTGCTATAGATTTACCCAACAGGAATTAGACGGAACCGAACACTGACAAGGGGATGGGGTGGTGTTATTGCTGTTGCCGCCCGCCTACCACCACATCACATTATTTTAATTTAATTGCTGTCGAAGTCAATGTTATCGAACATAAGGCCAAGTCAAGGTGGAGCCGTGTTGACTCCTGCTCCCGAAAAACAATGTTGCTGTGCAAACTAAAGGATGTTTGACTGTGTGTAGTAGTAGTCAGTCAGAGTCCTTTGGGTGTTGCGAGTAGAGAATGACGACGACGCTAGTGGGATGGGTGGATTTAATTAATTCAAAGACTCATTTTCATTCACCCTCTCAGTGTATAGTTGGGGGGGGGGGTACATTGGAAGAGCGGTATTGTTTGCTTTCAAATGAAAATTTTTTCATTTGCCATGTCCAACAGACACCTACAGTGTGTCAATGGGATGGGGACAGGGACGGGGGACGAGGGCATGGTCTTCAAGAATGATTCCTTTCGATTTTAGAATTTGCAATTTTCCCTACAATTTGCACACTTCAAGAGCATGGTTGTGCTTTATTGTTTCGTCTTTGGATAGCTCCTTAAATGTTAATGCCATGTGTGAATGTTTTCGTATTTTTTGTTCGGTTGTTTATTCCAGTTTTTGGGGAGGACAGCAAGGCACTAGGGGAAGGATGTAACAAGGACTTGGAGTGCTTAAAGGAATTTCCTGAGAATATTTCTATGTGTTTATGGTGGACTCACCTTTTGGGAGCATGGTTTTCTTGAAATCTTCCCTTCAGAAAATTAAGTAATTAATTAAGTAATAGTGTTCGTTGCAGTTCGCCCATATTGTCTATTAGGGGATATAAATCCTTGGGGTTTGGTGGATAGTTTTACAACGCCTGGTAATACCTACTAATGGAGGAATTTTTGAAAAAAAAACTGGCGATAAATAATTCAAGTCGACAGGAAAGAGAAGTGGGAACATGTAATTTTAAAAGGACGATTTTTGAGCGCGGTGCCATTTTAGTAAGTAAAGAACAAACTAATACACACAAAGAGAGACAAAAGATAGACTCAAGGCATAATAAGTGTGGCACACAAAGGATCTCTCTGACCAGAAATAAACGGCGGCTAATCAAAGAAGCTTATAGCCCTAAAAAGGACATCAATTTCAATAGCGATTAGAGTGATAACAGGTGTTGGGTAAGCTCTTTAGTTCAAAAAGGTTGCGAAGCATTCATCATTTAGGCATGAAATACAAGGTCTTTGAAGTAAAAGGGTATCACATAGCATCTATATACTTCCTGGATTAAATAACAGCCTAAAAAGAATTCTCAGTGGCGCAATGTTTAGTGCGATGAATTGCCGCAGAGAAGGTCTCAGTTCGACAACTAACTGGCCCTCCTCTTGTGATGATCTAACAAATACCCCGAGTAGTTTCAATTGTCAAAAAAAGCTTTTCTCAGCATAGCCGTTCGGATTCGACATAAAAAAGAAGTTCCCGCCATCGTGCAACATGAATGGTTGTGAGAAAAGCTAGACCCTGGGTACTAGCGCGAGCCTGTTGCACCAAAATGTGTATTTTTTTGAATTAGAATTCTTGACAGATACTATTACAAAGATCTGCAGGATCCTACAGATACCCATATGGTGCAGATTGTCAGCGTTATCAAAGAATCAGTATGGAAGGACTATTTCTCACAGACACAGAAAATGGCTAAGGTCCATGCCGGCCTATGCGCGATTGACGGCTCATCATAATACTCTCTCCTACTGCAATATTCTGACTATTACGGGCTCTACGTCCTCTGGTTGTTGGATGAATGTCAAATGGTGTAAAATTAGTTCGAAATTTGGTGATGGTTTTGTGAGAAGTGCGTTCAGTTGGACAATTATGAAAACCAAAATGGTTGACAAATCCTACAATGACTTTTTACTGAGGAATTTTTTTTCCGTGGGCTGGTGGAAATCCATATATCACTATAAGCACGTGCCCAAAGTAGTGTGAGATTTTGACTCACTAAAACCACCACCCTTTTTGTATTTGTATTGCAACTAAGTATGCGAATTATCTAGCAATTTTTTTTATCACGAGTAATGAAATGTTTGGCAGGTAACTTTCCTTTGAGAGTTCCTGCTTTTCCGCAATTTATAGCGCGGATTGTTATTATCGGGCCAAATCCAAGGGCTTAGTTCTTTGAAGACGCCGTAGTAAATTTTAAGAATTTGGAGGACCGTCATGTTTAAGTGTCCTAATAAACGTTTTTTATGTTTTCGTGCTAATTTTATCGTTTCATCTTTAACCGAGGGAATACCCAGATCTCTGCGTAGATCCTCGTTCCTTATATACCACGGCGCATTGACGAATGATCTTCACATTTTGTTTTTAAAAGTTTGTGAAATGTTTAAATCCGTTTCTTTCGTAGTTGTATTCCATATATCCAAACCGGTTAATTAACATTTGCTTGTATAATAGCAGATTGTTATCAAGGTTAAACTTCGAATATTTTCCGAGCAACCATTACAGTTCTCTATAATTATTTTTAAGTTCTTCGCATTTGTTTTTTTACATGCGACTTCCATTTTAATTGGCATCGAGTGTCAATCCGAGATACTTCGCTTCATTTGCAAAAGAGACTCGAACCGTATTTAGAAATACAGGCAAATTATTTGTCCGTTTATACGAAAAATCTACATGAATCAATCGATTTGCTCTCGGTAAGTGCAATCCGCCAGGATTTTGTCCATTCATTAACCTCGTTACGAGCGTTTTGTAATTTCATATATGTTTCCTCTATTGTTGTGCCAACTGCTAGTTTATAGCAGTATTGTCAGCAAACGTTGCAACTATACAGATGACGCATTGAGAACAAAAAACAGAAACTTTTGATCAGTAGCTTAATGGTACGGGCGGGCGGTGCATGAAAACACATGAAAAACAAAAACATATGGCGGGCTGTTGCAGCACGACCCGCCATAGAACAATTTTTATTTTATATAAAGGGCGTCATCTGCATAGAATTCATAATCTTTGATAGAAGGTAAAGGGTCCGCCAAATAAATGCTATAAAAAAAAACTACTGAACTACTTAGGAACGAAGCACTTTCTGACTTCCTTCATTACAGACCTGAATAGAGCTTAATTTTCCTCAGAATTCAGCAGTAAATTTGGGGAAAAAAATTTATCACTCGGTTCGGTACAGCTATGAGCTAGCTGGCTGCATCAGAATCAGCGGAAAATATCTATGCAAGCAACATCACCCGATGTTCAACCGCCGGTTCAATGTCAGCAGGTGTGAAATGTATCTACTTACGCATGCGAAGGAATTGTCATCCTACTGTAAATTGCGCAGCATCGAACCATCTCCTATATGGATTCAGCTAACCAACGGCAACAGTTGGATCTACGTCCTGGACAGGATGTATACCTTTAACGTGATTTGTGGTAGACATATCGTGGAGATATCCTTGCAAAATGACGGGATATTGACACTACAGCCAAACTGTATATTCAAACACGATTCGATGACCATCACATCATATAGCAGTAGTTCCAGTAGCATCAACGCTGCATTCATTCCGTTGGCAAACCTAACAGAGCTGCTGTCTGAAGGCCCAAGGAACATATCCAAGCCGCTAGTTATTACACACGTCATACCCCAATCGGACAATGAAGTCATCAAAATGATAAACAAATGGATAACGGACATCAAAAATAAGGAGCATTTACCCGTCCCCAACACATCATCAGTACATCCGATTCACCATCGACTGACGTATAGCTTGATCACAGCGCTATTTATTTTAATGATCTCCTACATCTTATGGCGATACTGTAAGACCATCAATACCTGCAAATAGGCGATTTACGGACGCCGATTTCTCCGTGGCTTAAAGGGTGGCCCCAGCATGTCATGGTGACCACACCAGACAGCTTATTAATTCTCACTCATATAATATTTCAATTTAGTTCCCAGCAAAGTCAGCAAAATAAATATTCTCTTATTAGACCTTGCTGATTATAGTTTGTAATTTAAGTTGTACATTTTTGTTACATAGACAATATTTTAGTATTTAAGGCAATTGAATAAACGAAACTAATTCATTCGTAAAAGATTAATTAGAGAGTTTCACTTTTAGACTTCCCCCCACCAGCGGTAAGGAGTCTTTAACTTTCTAAACTTTACAGTGGATTTTCCAGTGAATCTGAATTGACACCTGGGATATTACATCTTTTCGTTGTATTCATTGCATTTTTTTTTGTATAAAACACAAAAAAATATATGTTTAGTGGAAAATCTTTATTTGAGGTGTTAATTTGGTTCTTGCCATTTAATGTTCAAAGAAAATCTCTTTCAAATGTTGCCCACGACTAAGTCTTAAACGATCCATTTTGTGCGTCCAATTTTCGATCATTCTTTCAAGTATATCAGCCTGTATTGAATATCTGGATTTGTGTTGGCTTCCAAAGCTTCAATCGTTTGGGTTTCCCAATATAAATTATTCCAATGGTGTCAAATCACAAGATCTTAGTGGCCAATTGACAGGAGCATTTCTATATGATGTTTTGAAGCTGTTCCAAGGTCCACAAACCGAAATGAAAACGTAAACCAAAGTGAGTTGGCTTAAGTTCTTGTTCTTAATCGAGCTGTATTTTAAACGCATTGAAACCACGCCAAAAAATACGCGACAAAGTTCCATAAGAAATGCCCAAACCTTGGGAACGGTGACGAATTGATTGATCACGGTCTACTCGAATACTCCCTACTACTGCAGCAATATATTCTCATTATTACAATCTCTACGCCCTCTGGTTGTTGGATGAATGTCGAATAGTGTAAAAAATTGGTTCGTAATTTAATGATGGTTTTCAGAGTAGTGCGTTCAAAAATTCTACAAAAATTTTTAACTGAGCACTTATTTTGGAAAAAAAAGATTCCATATAACTAATATATAGACATGCCAGTTGACAAGTACCTAATAACTCTAAAAACAACGCTATTGAAAAAAGTACCTCCCATTGGATCACCGGTTACAACCCGTGCAGGGACGGTCAAAAGCATAGAATATCGCACCTCGAGAACACTAAAACCTGAGCTATTTTTGGAATTGAACGATAACACTAAATAATAAGTTTCGATGCATAAGGTCTTCACTTTGAGTTCTTAAATGTAAACTTCTAACCTCATTCAAAACTATTTCCATTCTCCTGAACTAGATTTCTATGAATGCACCATTTAATTCAATTTACAAGACTATTTTCGACTTGTGCAGGCGCTACATTCTTCTCCATTCATATTATTGTAATCGCCAGAACTGTAAAACTAAACAACACACTTTGTGAGGCAAGATAAATAAATAACTTTTTCTCTTCGCATGCACTTTTATTTGCACATTCCAATATTTTTGATTACGTTTGCGAATTTCAATAAAACTATTGGCTTCTCTCAAATCTATTTTCACCTGGAAAACTACCAACACGATTCTATTTTCCTTTCGAGCGAACATTTTCTCAATCCGATTAAGAAATGGTTACCTCCTCCTCCGAATGCACATACAAACATTTTTTTCTTTTCTTTTTTTTCAATTCCTGGTTCGGTGTACAAAATGGAAAACAAATCATACATCACTCAAGGAGATTATCTTTACTCGAAAGGAGTAAAAAATGTTAAAAGAAATTAAGTATCTATCTTGGGTCGATGGGAAAAATAGAAGAATTTTCCAAATTTTCCGAATTTTGTTTGCATGAAAATTCAAATGGATTGAAACGAGAATGACGACAATGCGCCAAAAGACGATATATTTAGAGATATACATATGTATAACTAAGATGCATACTAATATTGATACAATATCCCATAGGGGCATATTCGTTTTGATACATAGTTTGTAACACAGAGAAATAATTTAGGTAGATACACCTCAAAGTATTTGTATCGACTCAGAATAGCTAGCTGAGTCGATTTGGCCATGTCTGTCTGTCTGTGTGTCTCTCTGTCCGTCCGTCCATTCGTAACCAATTTTTGGGGCCTTAAATGTTGAGCTGGGATAGCGATAATGAAAAAAATAAGAAAAAGACTAACGGCGTCATATCGAACGATCTGGGTGGCCAGTTTGTATCACCTCCACGTGAGATGACCATGCTGTCGAATCGATTGTGCAGAATTTCCAATGTGGCGTGAGCTGTATTTGGTTTACAAATCATAAAATTCAGACCAAACGAATTTGGTAATCATCGAAATATAGCACTCGCCGTTGACGGTGACGGCCTGACCAACGTCGTTTTCAAAGTAATTTTGACCGATGACGCCACCAGCCAAAATACCACTCTAAATTTTCAGGATGCATTGGACGCTCTTGGATCTCATGTAGATTCACATCGTCCCAAATTCGACGATTTTTTTTGTTGACTTACCCATTCATCCATAACTGGGCCTCATCACTTAAGATGTTTTTTCGATGAAAATTGGGGTCCAGAGCCCATTCAGCGAACACACATCGTTATCTATGGTCCTTTACCTTCAGCTCCTGGAGTATTGGTGCCCATTCGATTCTAACCAGCTAAAACTTTCAATGCAGATAGATAGGCTTGTTGCTGTACAGCTCGTATAGCTCGTTATTCAATCTTCGTCTTCATATCCCGTCAACGCAAACGGGACCGAAGATTTTTCGAAGAATTTTCCTCTCGACCAAGGATTTCTTCATCAGCTTTTGATACGATCCATGCTTCAGCGCCGTAGAGCAGGACTGGGATGATCAGGGTCTTATATAGGATCTCCTTAGTAGTTCGAGTTAGAGCTTTACTACTGAAT
This sequence comes from Rhingia campestris, assembly GCA_932526625.1. Classification (NCBI taxonomy): domain Eukaryota; kingdom Metazoa; phylum Arthropoda; class Insecta; order Diptera; family Syrphidae; genus Rhingia; species Rhingia campestris. The sequence continues at coordinate 108,760,317 of OW052184.1, read as the reverse complement.
TTGCCTTTTTGCCTTTTTAGCCCGAAGAAACAGTGGTTGGCAAGAGTTAAATTTCTGACGAGATGTTGTTGTCAGAGGTAATAGCGGAGCCGAGATAGACAAAGTCCCGTACTACCTCAATGTAATATCTGTCAATGGTGACGTTCTGTAGAATTCGTCGATGTTGTGTGTCCTTTCATGTTGACAGAATAAACTTAGTTTTACCCTAATTTAATGCTAAACCCATTTTTGCCGCTTCCTTCTCTATACTAGCAAAAGTTGCTATGACATTACATTGAGTCTGACCAATGATGTCAATCATGTCGGCGTATGCTAGTAGTTCCACCGATTTATGGAGGATTGTGCCTCTGGTGGTGGCTTGTGAGTATTGCATCGCCTTGCATAAAACCTTTAATGGTATAGCATGTGTCGCGGTGAGGTCGTTTCTGACCATGATGGAGTAGCCAAAATTCTTCATCGGCATCCTGCACAGACGGACGAGTTTGGGCGTTATACCAAAACTAGAACAGGCTCTGTATAGTTCGTCTCTATGAATGCGTCATTGGAATCGACGAATAGGTGGTGTTTACCGGTTTGGACTTCATGGGTTTTTTCCAGGATCTGCTGAAGTGTGAAGATTTGATGAGTTGTAGACTTTCCTGGCATAAAACCACACTGACAAGGTCCTAGCAGATAGGATCTTGTAGGCAATATATAGTTGTTGCAGGTCAGAAGGTCTCCTTTTTCATGGATCAGGCAATGGCTGCTGAGATTATATTCTTCAAGTATAATTTCATCCTACCAAATTTTGCTTATGACTTTGTGAAGGTTATGAATATTATTTCCGCCGGCTTTATTAAGCTCGACAGGGTGGCCGTCATTTCCGGCAGTATTGCCAAGCTTAAGTTAGATATTGCTTTCCTCACTTGACATAGGTCGGATGGTTGGTAGTTTTCGCTGTCGTTGTCAATATTGAATGGTTCGTTCTGCCTGACAGCGGAATGTTGTTCGTCATCGCCGTTTAACAGTCTGCAGAAGTGGTTCTTCCATATCCTCAGCATCGACTACGATATTTCCTTGTTCATCTGGACAAGATTCTGTTCAAGCCTTGTGTTAACTTGTAAAACTTGAGAACATCGTACCTGGAGTGCTTTTTTTTTCTTCTTTCTGAGCAGCCGATGTTCTTCCCTTCTTCTCTGCCTATTTAGCAGCTTAGCCTTGTAGGCCTCTGTCGGCATTCCTTATCAAACCAAGGGTTTCTTCCTGGCGGCTCGAGAAACCTAACACCACAGTTGCGTCTGATCTAATGGATTGTTGTCATCGTTACCATTCTTCTTCGACAAATAGAGTACTGGTGGTGTGGAGCTAATCCAGAGGTTAAGGGATACGCGTTCTGCGAAGGCATTGGCAGTTTCTTTCAATTGCAGTCTTTGGACATTAAATTTTTTCACAGTATTTCTGGGTTATTTTGGCGTGGTGGATATCCGCATTCTTACCTTGGCTGCAAGAAGGTAGTGGCCCGAGTCGATATTAGCCCCTCGGAATTTTCGGATATCCAAAATGCTGGATGCGTGCCCCTTGTCTATCGGAATGTGATCAATTATTGGACCTTTCGTTGAACTGGATACCGCCATTTCGCCTTTCTCAGCGAAGTGAGTTAGCCTAAGTATATAGCTAGAGGTATTGTCGTGTAGGCTGTTATTTCCGACAGTACTGTTACGGATGTCTTCGCTTCCTACATGTCGTTAAAATTTCTTAACACGTTTTTAACATCGTTTTTAGGTAGTCGCTCATAAGTTTTTTTAAGGAGCTCGTAGAAGCAGTCGTTGGCTATATCGTCTCTTTCCTCCATCGGAGCGTTAGCGCATATTATACGGCTTATGTTTACGAATTTAGTCTTTATGCGGTTTGGTACAAAACTTTCGTCTTGAAAACATAAGACTTCTTCCTAAGTCTGCCAGTTAATACAAACCCATATCCGAATAGTCGCTGTTTCTGCTCACTTTAACACGATCCTTTCTAGATGTCACAGTTTTGCATTGTTTTTTGTCCGGTCCATCCTATCGTATTTCCTGGATAGCAGTAATGTCTGATTTTTAGCAGCTCAGGGCTTTCGCTAGTTGTTCGCCTGCATCTCTCATGTTAAAATGTTCTCACATTCCAGGTGCTAAAAACTTGCGTGCCCGTTTTTCATTTAGAATGGTCATCTGCAATAAAATCATTTTTTTCCAAATC